>JAWNZC010000095.1:920000-925000 GCA_035771165.1 Paragorgia papillata
ATCTATCCTCATCCATCTCCATCCATCCATCCATCCATCCATCATCCATCTATCCTCCATCCATTCCATCTATCCATCCATCTATCTATCCATCCATCTATCCATCCATCCATCCATTCCATCCATCCATCATCCTCCATCCATCTATCCATCCATCTATCCTCCATCCATCCATCCATCTATCCATCCATCCATCCATCTATCCATCCATCCATCTATCCATCCATCCATCTATCCTCCATCCATCCATCTATCCTCCATCCATCCATCTATCCTCCATCCATCTATCCTCCATCCATCCATCTATCCTCCATCCATCCATCCATCCATCTATCCTCCATCCATCCATCCATCTATCCTCCATCCATCCATCATCTATCCATCCATCCATCCATCTATCCTCCATCCATCCATCTATCCTCCATCCATCCATCTATCCTCCATCCATCCATCTATCCTCCATCTATCCTCCATCCATCCATCTATCCTCCATCCATCCATCTATCCTCCATCCATCCATCTATCCTCCATCCATCCATCTATCCTCCATCCATCCATCTATCCTCCATCCATCCATCTATCCTCCATCCATCCATCCTCCATCCATCTATCCTCCATCCATCCATCTATCCTCCATCCATCCATCTATCCTCCATCCATCCATCTATCCTCCATCCATCCATCTATCCTCCATCCATCCATCTATCCTCCATCCATCCAGCTATCCTCCATCCATCCATCCATCCATCTATCATCCATCTATCATCCATCATCAATCTATCATCCATCATCCATCTATCCTCCATCCATCCATCTATCCTCCATCCATCCATCTATCCTCCATCCATCCATCTATCCTCCATCCATCCATCTATCCTCCATCCATCCATCTATCCTCCATCCATCCATCTATCCTCCATCCATCCATCTATCCTCCATCCATCCATCTATTCTCCATCCATCCATCTATCCTCCATCCATCTATCCTCCATCCATCCATCTATCCTCCATCCATCCATCTATCCTCCATCCAACCATCTATCCTCCATCCATCCATCTATCCTCCATCCATCCATCTATCCTCCATCCATCCATCTATCCTCCACCCATCCATCTATCCTCCATCCATCCATCTATCCTCCATCCATCCATCTATCCTCCATCCATCCATCTATCCTCCATCCATCCATCTATCCTCCATCCATCCATCTATCCTCCATCCATCCATCTATCCTCCATCCATCCATCTATAATCCATCCATCCATCTATCCTCCATCCATCCATCTATCCTCCATCCATCCATCTATCCTCCATCCATCCATCTATCCATCCATCCATCCAACTATCATCCATCCATCCATCTATCATCCATCCATCCATCTATCATCCATCCATCCATCATCCATCCATCCATCCATCCATCCATCATCCATCATCCATCATCCATCCATCCATCCATCCATCATCCATCCATCCATCCATCATCCATCATCCATCCATCCATCATCCATCCATCTATCATCCATCTATCCATCTATCCATCTATCCATCTATCCATCCATCTATCCTCCATCCATCCATCTATCATCCATCCATCCATCTATCATCCATCCATCCATCTATGATCCATCCACCCATCATCCATCCATCCATCCATCATCCATCCATCCATCCATCATCCATCCATCCATCCATCATCCATCCATCCATCCATCCATCATCCATCCATCCATCCATCATCCATCCATCCATCCATCATCCATCATGATCCATCCATCCATCCATCTATCATCCATCTATCATCCATCTATCATCCATCATCAATCTATCATCCATCATCCATCTATCCTCCATCCATCCATCTATCCATCCATCCATCCACCTATCCATCCATCCATCCATCTATCCATCCATCTATCCATCTATCCATCCATCTATCCATCTATCCATCCATCTATCCTCCATCCATCCATCTATCATCCAACCATCCATCTATCATCCATCCATCCATCTATGATCCATCCATCCATCATCCATCCATCCATCCATCATCCATCCATCCATCCATCATCCATCCATCCATCCATCCATCCATCCATCATCCATCCATCCATCCATCATCCATCCATCCATCCATCCATCATCTATCATGATCCATCCATCCATCCATCTATCATCCATCTATCATCCATCTATCATCCATCATCAATCTATCCTCCATCCATCCATCTATCCTCCATCCATCCATCTATCCATCCATCCATCCACCTATCCATCCATCCATCCATCTATCCATCCATCTATCCATCTATCCATCCATCTATCCATCTATCCATCCATCTATCCTCCATCCATCCATCTATCATCCAACCATCCATCTATCATCCATCCATCCATCTATGATCCATCCATCCATCATCCATCCATCCATCCATCATCCATCCATCCATCCATCATCCATCCATCCATCCATCCATCCATCCATCATCCATCCATCCATCCATCATCCATCCATCCATCCATCATCCATCATGATCCATCCATCCATCCATCTATCATCCATCTATCATCCATCATCAATCTATCATCCATCATCCATCTATCCTCCATCCATCCATCTATCCTCCATCCATCCATCTATCCTCCATCCATCCATCTATCCTCCATCCATCCATCTATCCTCCATCCATCCATCTATCCTCCATCCATCCATCTATCCCCCATCCATCCATCTATCCTCCATCCATCCATCTATCCTCCATCCATCCATCTATCCTCCATCCATCCATCTATCCTCCATCCATCCATCTATCCTCCATCCATCCATCTATCCTCCATCCATCCATCTATCCTCCATCCATCCATCTATCCTCCATCCATCCATCTATCCTCCATCCATCCATGTATCCATCCATCCATCCATCCTCGATCCATCCATCTATCCTCCATCCATCCATGAATCCATCCATCCATCCATCTATCCATCCAAGTATCATCCATCCACCCATCTATCATCCATCCATCCATCTATCATCCATCCATCCATCATCCATCCATCCATCCATCATCCATCCATCCATCCATCATCCATCCATCCATCCATCATCCATCCATCCACCCATCATCCATCCATCCATCCATCCATCATCCATCCATCCATCCATCCATCCATCATCCATCCATCTATCATCCATCTATCCATCTATCCATCTATCCATCCATCTAACCTCCATCCATCCATCTATCATCCATCCATCCATCTATCATCCATCCATCCATCTATGATCCATCCATCATCCATCCATCATCCATCCATCCATCCATCATCCATCCATCCATCCATCCATCATCCATCCATCCATCCATCATCCATCCATCCATCCATCATCCATCATGATCCATCCATCCATCCATCTATCATCCATCTATCATCCATCTATCATCCATCATCAATCTATCATCCATCATCCATCTATCCTCCATCCATCCATCTATCCTCCATCCATCCATCTATCCTCCATCCATCCATCTATCCTCCATCCATCCATCTATCCATCCATCCATCCACCTATCCATCCATCCATCCATCTATCCATCCATCTATCCATCTATCCATCCATCTATCCATCTATCCATCCATCTATCCTCCATCCATCCATCTATCATCCAACCATCCATCTATCATCCATCCATCCATCTATGATCCATCCATCCATCATCCATCCATCCATCCATCATCCATCCATCCATCCATCATCCATCCATCCATCCATCCATCCATCCATCATCCATCCATCCATCCATCATCCATCCATCCATCCATCATCCATCATGATCCATCCATCCATCCATCTATCATCCATCTATCATCCATCATCAATCTATCATCCATCATCCATCTATCCTCCATCCATCCATCTATCCTCCATCCATCCATCTATCCTCCATCCATCCATCTATCCTCCATCCATCCATCTATCCTCCATCCATCCATCTATCCTCCATCCATCCATCTATCCCCCATCCATCCATCTATCCTCCATCCATCCATCTATCCTCCATCCATCCATCTATCCTCCATCCATCCATCTATCCTCCATCCATCCATCTATCCTCCATCCATCCATCTATCCTCCATCCATCCATCTATCCTCCATCCATCCATCTATCCTCCATCCATCCATGTATCCATCCATCCATCCATCCTCGAACCATCCATCTATCCTCCATCCATCCATGTATCCATCCATCCATCCATCTATCCATCCAAGTATCATCCATCCATCCATCTATCATCCATCCATCCATCTATCATCCATCCATCCATCATCCATCCATCCATCCATCATCCATCCATCCATCCATCATCCATCCATCCATCCATCATCCATCCATCCACCCATCATCCATCCATCCATCCATCCATCATCCATCCATCCATCCATCCATCCATCATCCATCCATCTATCATCCATCTATCCATCTATCCATCTATCCATCCATCTAACCTCCATCCATCCATCTATCATCCATCCATCCATCTATCATCCATCCATCCATCTATGATCCATCCATCATCCATCCATCATCCATCATCCATCCATCCATCCATCATCCATCCATCCATCCATCCATCATCCATCCATCCATCCATCATCCATCCATCCATCCATCATCCATCATGATCCATCCATCCATCCATCCATCATCCATCTATCATCCATCTATCATCCATCTATCATCCATCATCAATCTATCATCCATCATCCATCTATCCTCCATCCATCCATCTATCCTCCATCCATCCATCTATCCTCCATCCATCCATCTATCCTCCATCCATCCATCTATCCATCCATCCATCCACCTATCCATCCATCCATCCATCTATCCATCCATCTATCCATCTATCCATCCATCTATCCATCTATCCATCGATCTATCCTCCATCCATCCATCTATCATCCAACCATCCATCTATCATCCATCCATCCATCCA
>JAWNZC010000095.1:1540000-1627500 GCA_035771165.1 Paragorgia papillata
ATCAGTTTAGTCGTTCAAGTGCTCCAAAGTGAACAGGAAGAAAAACAGATATTGGAAGAGTGTATCCCTAAGTCGACACGATGCTCTACAAAGTGGGCTTTCAAACTCTTTTCCGAATGGCAAATTGAACGAGTCAACAAAGATCCCTGTATAGAGCAGCGTTCGTTTAAAATTGACATCGACATTGCAGACATTGGATACGAATATCGCCAATATGAGTGCCGAGACGTTAAACTTTTGGCTGACAAAATTTGTCCAGGAAGTGGTCAAGGTTAACGGAGAGAGGTATCCGGGGAGAAGCGAAAGTGGAAACGCTATTCGACTGCTAAATCAAGGCGATGCAAGGTTAGTTAAAAGCGACTATTTCAAAATGACTTGCATTTTGTGGCTTAATAGGATTTATGACTGTGATCTGGAGTGATTCGAATGGACGGTTGGCTTTGTAAATCTCATTTTTCTTTCATTTTCAACGTTCGACATGTTCAGGTGTGCGTTGGATGCAGAGATGCGGAAGGCAACCCTAGACGGCGTAGCCATCAAGTCAAAAGTGGAGGATAGAGATGAAATATCAGAAGAAGATGAAGTTGCTTTGTGGAAGAAGGGGCTCCTCGGCTGTCACTCAGCTAAGTCGTTATTTAGGACAATTTATTTCTATAACGGCAAATTGTTTGGGTTCAAAAGAACATAGGAATTTGAGATACTCAAATTTCAGGGTGGACTCGCAATCAGTTACTTATGATGAAAGCGTGTCCAAAACCTATCGCGGTGGGTTGAAAGATTTAAAGTACAAGCCGAGAGTAGTGAAACATGTTTGTTGTGCTGGAAAAGATATCAATCATCAGCCGTGTATTGTAAATTGCTATGCAATTTATATGGAAAAAATCAAAGAGCTAGCTGGCCATGTAGAGGCATTTTATTTCAAGCCAAATGCAAATAGCGAAGTGTTTAAATTTTGTCAAACTAAACAAAGTCTTACCCGACTTGTGTAGCGAAGCTGGGTTGGAACGTAAGACATCACATTGCTTAAGAGTGAATTGTGCTTCAAGGCTATTTCAAAATCAGGTAGACGAAAAATTGATACGCGATAGAACAGACCATCGTTCAAACGCTTTGCTAAGCTATGAGAAATCAAACTTAGAGCAAGAAATCAATGCCAGTAGGGTGCTGGGACCACCAGTCTTAAGTGATGCAAGTAGTGCTACAACTAGTGCAGTTACTGCTACCGCTACAAGTAGTCCAGGTGAAACAATTAAAGAAAGTTCTTCAAACATTGAAGAAGACCTTGAGTTGTTAGATTTTGAAATGTCAGATGAGTTGATACGCGAGATCATTTCACCAGATACTAGTAGGCGAGCAAACGTTATGATGTCGGAGTCAGTGTTCAACAATTGTACCTTTAATTTTGGGCAGTAATTTGTGTGTAAATACTGTTGTGTTCCTGAGATAAAATAAAATATTGGTGCGTTTTCGTTTGATTTCATATGAAATGTAAATGAACATGAAGCATTATATAATGACACATGTGCCATTATACAGTATGTATAAAAAAAATTCGAACCCTTAGAAAATGAATTAGCATTCTTTTCAAACAACCTATTGTAGTAGTTTGAAAGCCCTAAGCACTTCGCTGAACCCACAGATGCGTAAAACACACGGTCTTATACACCTGGGAAATTAAGATAACTTGAAGTGTATGCATGGTGAAAGCATTTAAAAGTTTTTTCGCTTCGTTTAACTTATGTGCTGATTAATTTATAACGCAGCGCTTTTAGGGCTTTCAAACTACTACAATAGGTTGTTTGAAAAGAATGCTAATTCATTTTCTAAGGGTTCGATTTTTTTTTATACACACTGTATAATGCTTCATATTCATTTGCATTCCATTGTTCTTCTATTGTAACCCACTACTTCCCTATGGGGCCGATTTCAAATCCCTCCCCGGGCTTTAGAAATGCCGAGTGTTTTATTGAGTATAGAAGCCTACTCACGTGTCCAAAGAAGGTCATCCGATTGGTCAAAACGTCTATTGAATATTAATGAGTATTTTAAATATATATATATATATATATATATATATATATATATATAGTAAGTAAGTGTTCTCCGGAATATATTATTAAAGTTTTGAGCTTTCAACTCGGTTCTTCGAGTCTTCTTCAGAAACGTTTAACGGTGTATTAGAATGACAAAAAGACAAGACGATTACAATCGATAGACACAACGCTATTTACATGTTTCCTTGCCGTAACTGCTCACAACAATACATTGGACAAACATCCAAAAAGATTGAGACACGACTAACAGAACATCAGAACGCTATAAACCGACATGACCATAATTCACTTCCTGCCAAACACGCTGACGACAACGGACACACTTTTGACTGGTCACGAACAAAAATACTAGGACAGGCGACTACCAAACATGCGCGCGAATTTAAAGAAGCGTGGCACAGCATAGACAAACGTACATTAAACCGATACATCGACATTCCTACAACCTACCTTCAATTAAAACGTTCACATAACAATCCTGATTCACACCCACCCTCCGTTCCTGGCCGAAGAAATCCACCCGTCGAACACTGGACACTCCACGACCAGGTTAGCAACGCGTCCCACCACAACCAATCAAACGCCACCTATTCCTAACATCGCACCAATCAGACGCTCTCGTCGAATACAATTACGTGAGGAACAGCGCGAACATTCTAATACACCGTTAAACTTTTCTGAAGAAGACTCGAAGAACCGAG
This sequence comes from Paragorgia papillata, assembly GCA_035771165.1. Classification (NCBI taxonomy): domain Eukaryota; kingdom Metazoa; phylum Cnidaria; class Anthozoa; order Scleralcyonacea; family Coralliidae; genus Paragorgia; species Paragorgia papillata. Next base: position 1,542,756 of record JAWNZC010000095.1, read on the forward strand.
TTGAAAGCTCAAAACTTTAATAATATAATCCGGAGAACACTTACTTACTACATTATGCCTGGATTACAAATCTTCAAATTCATATATATATATATAAAACACGAGGCAATAGCCGAGTGTTTTACAGCCGATAAAGCCCGTACTGCAAGGTTTTTAAATGACTTCTAAAATTCATATCATCACTTCATACGTCATTGGCGTAGTAATTTTGGAAATTAAGCTTATCTCAGCCGCGCTAAAAACCAGCGAGAAACTTCGAGCGAGTCTATATCACATATATAGATCCGATACGCTTATGATTTTTCTTTGTGTTTCCTCATGAATTATTAATGAATCTCAAATGTTGATGGTCGCTACTGTCAGTTTAAGCTGGGGAGGTAAGCCCACTTATAGTATATTCGCTCTATCTTTACGGTATAGAGCACTTTTCGACATTTCGCGAACAACCCTTTGTTTGTTTGTTTGTTTGTTTGAATATATATATATATATATATATAAACAAATCTATATCTTCTTAAGCAAATCTATATCTTAAAAGAAAATCTACCGAAAAAAATTGTAAAATTTGACCGTAATCTTTCTCCAATTTTTAAATCTTGATTAAATATTTACTTCTTTTGCAGTTTTCATGTATTATTAATGAGTTTGAGAAGTGTAGTTCTAGTTCGGGTGGACTTGTAGTACTACTTTCGTCTTTAGAAACAAAAAAATATATATAATTTACTTTCATAGGCTTCATGAGCTTCTCCATCTGTCTCGTCTGATGGCGTACCTCCCCCTCCTCTTTCATAGAATGCATCGTTGGCCGCCAAAGTCTGAAGGTAAATGCCTCTTGCCAGTGCTGAGTCAAGCAGAAACACGGCAAACTCCAGAGGGTAAGTGTCAAACCAATAGTAGTATGAAGATCCACAGGCATCGACACCTAACTCCCCATTGTTGACACCTGAGTCTTCGAGGTGTTGGTAAGAGTAGTAATAGCTGTAATGAAAACAGTCTAGATTATAATATTATATTATTATTATTATTATTATTATTATTATTATTATTATTATTATTATTATTATTATTATTATTATATGGCATTGTAACACCACGTTTATTATTAATTGCTTAACTTTCGACCTTCTGATAAAAGGTCGAATTTGACTTAGAATGATATCTGACCAATCACAGCGGGCGTATGACGCATTTCATAACATCATAACTTGGGCTGCTAACTGTGGTGGCGCGAGTCTAGGTTTCGGCTCCGTTTCTGTGTTGTTGTTTTTTCCCCATACAATTAGTTTCAAGATTGCGTAATGCGTAATACGATACTCTCGCGACATCTCCTCGCGGAGAAGAAACACTGAATCAAACGCTTCATGTGAGCCGTTCTTCTATATACAGCGTTTTTTGGTCGGTTTAACAACGAGAAAGCGCATTTACATACAGCTAAGTTTGCAATAAGCGAGTTGTGCGGTCACTTCGATTCTGAATCGGTGACACTGAGTCATTAATATTTATTATTTGAACGACAGTAATTGTATATGATGTTTCGTATTAAATAACTCGTTTCGGAATCGCCTACAATCTCCGAACGTTGTGTCATATCGGTGTGTGAATCGAGCATTTGTCAGCGTATCTTCAACGAGTTCACAGATGGTTGTAAACCTGCAACGGTTATTGGAAACATACTTCAAGATAAGCCAAACACAGATTTTAACACCTCGACAATATTTACGAACACGTCGACGAACACAAATAAACAGACGACCTCACTGGTCCGCCTTGTCTGTCCGGCCATTTTATTTAATAGTGAAATAAAAGTAGCGTGCTGCGCAGGCAGTGTTGAAACAACAATCGAAATATAGTACGGTTAGATATACTGCGGAAACAGAGAACGTAGGAGTTAAAATACTGCACATAAAACAGTCGGTTTAAGGTTCTTTAGTTTAACTATTTAATACTCTCCAAAATGGAGGAACAAATCGAAGCATGGCTATTACAAAACACGTGATCTGGTTAATTTCTTAGTACTTTACGCATAAATTAGCATAAAATCTTAATTCTTCTCGACATCCTCTGGGGCGCCACGAAGTAGTTCTCTTGACCATTCTCCAATGCGTTCCATATAGCTCTGGTCGCAGACTGTCGTTTGCTTCTGCGAGAAGACTCTTGCTGTTTTTATTGTTCTTTGTCTTGAACCGTGTGAACTAAATGTTCTGTTTGAGCTGTATCTTCTAAAGAATAAAGTTTTGTTATCGGTCGGTTGGTTTTACCAGTTTTCGTGCGAATAGCGGCTGCTCGAACATGTCCGTCAAGGCCTCGCATTAAACCTTCTACTACAGCTAGTTTCCAATTTATCCTGGAAAAGTCGTCGTGTACTTGCACAATATCACCGATCTCAACTTTCTGAGTATTAGAACCGGTAGTCTTATGGAATTCACGTTGTGAGGTAAGGTATTCTTGTTTCCAACGTTGACACAAATGCTGAAGGAGTAGAACAAGACGTTTGGCGTTTCTTTGGATTTCCACGTTTTCATTGAAGTTTGGGTCGCGTGTCTCATCACCTTCCAATGTTTGGTTTGGGAGAGATGTTATTCTTCTTCCATATAGCAGATGGGCTGGCGTTAATGGTTCATTCACGTCTGATGAGATATATGTCAACGGTCTGTCGTTCAAAATGGCTTCAATTTCTACCACAATGATCTGTAGGGTGATCAGATTGGCAGATGCTCTACCAAGAACTTTCTTTACGGTTGTCTTTGTCAAGCCTATTAAGCATTCCCAAAAACCTCCAAACCATGGAGCCCTTTTTGGTATAAACTATAAAGCGCCACTCGACAGTTCGTCTGGCAAGTGTTTCCTTCAAGGTCGGTGAATTGAACAACTCTTTCAGTTATTTAGCAGCAGCAAGGTATGTTGACGCGTTATCCGAGATTATCAACTTGGGTAGAGATTTTCGCCTCGCGAATCTACGAAATGCTAGAAGAAATGTCGGTACCGATAAATCCGTGACAACTTCAAGATGTATCGCCCTTGTAGTAGCAAACGTGAAAACATAGATGTACACTTTGGTTTCATGTCCTGCTTCTCTCAATGCTCCGGTAAAATCTACACCTTTAACTGTAAAGGGTTGTGTCTGTTCAACTCTTGCTTTCGGAAGTGGTGGTGGATCTCATTCTGGTGGACTGAAAGGTGATCCTGATATCTTTTTACAAATGACACACTCTCTGATCCGTTTCTTGACACGTTGTCGTCCAGTAGGGATCCAATATCTTTGTCGAAGTGCGGTCAGTGTGGAATTTATACCAGCGTGTACTTTGGCGGGAGTGAATTGCGTCGATAATGAGATCTGTAAGGACATTCTTCGGTGGTAAAAGTAGCGGAAATTCTGCTGTATCTCTGAGCGGCGCGTTATGGATTCTTCCACCGCAACGGATGTAACCTGTTTCATCAATAAATAGGCGAAGCTGGCGTACTAATAGTGTTCGAGTCGTAGATTTCGACGATATGTTGCTAAATTCATTGTGATACATCGGTCGTTGAGTATCCTTGATCCACTGTCGAGTAGCTTGATCTCATTTCCTGGCTGTAAGAGGTCCTGTTTTCTTGGATTGTTCTCTACAATTTCTTACAAACCTTTGTACGTAGGCGGTGACGTTGACAAGTCTGCTAAGCTTGCTGAAGTTCGAGATTGTCATGAGATCGTGGAGTCCTGGTTGTTGGTTAGGGGTGTAGGTTGTCATCGTGTTCCTTTCTATTTCGTCACTAGTGGGCTCACTATAGTTTGGATATGCATAATTTCTGTGGGAGTCCAAGTTGGCAACTGGGCTTCCGTTTGTAACCAATTTGGACCGCGACTCCAGATTTCTGACGTTTTGAGTTGGTTGGCTGAGATCCCATGGGACAATACTTCCAATTCTTGATCGATGTCAGGATCTTGATTTCTGCAACACGATTTGCGACGTAAGGTTTCAGGTGTTTGAGACTGTGAAGCCAGTAGAGAACAATTTGGCTGTCCGTCCACAGAAAGACTTTGGTGACGTGCAGTTTCCCTTGTAAGTATGAGGCTAATCGTGCTCCAATCAACGACGCTGTTAATTCTAGCTGAGATAATATTAACCTTTTTAGCAGTACAACTCGTGATTTTGCCATGACGAAAGATGAGTAGTTAGCTTCGGAAGACTTGACATAGGCAACAGCACCGTAGGCTTTGGTGCTCGCGTCAACAAATATATGCAGTTCAGTGTCGTTAGGCCATTCATCTGCTGCAGGAAAGTAACGGTGAGGTATCTGTATACTAGCGACAGCGTCTAATTACTTGACTAGCTTTTCCCATTTAGCTTACATTTCTGGAGGTAATAGTTCATTCCATAATAATTCTCTTTGCCATACTTCTTGCATCATGATCTTGGTAGTCACTGTCATGGGGTGGAGGAATCCCATCGGATCATCCCCGAGCCCGGGCGTAGGGCCGAAGGCCCGGACACAGAATAGAGAATAACCAGAAGTCCGACTCGCGAACAAAAATGTCTCATTATTTTTATGCGCATGCGCCAGTCGGCCATTTTGAAAGTAAGTGCCCCGGGGAAATTAGCCCCTCTCGTCCTTCCGACACTCGGGCTCCTGTATTCAATTACTCTTGTCCTTCTTGTGACCTTTTAATTCACTTTATATTGTTATCTATATATATAAATAATATTTAGTTAAGTAAATAAGTAATTTACTTTAGAAAACGATTCGTTGGAGATAAATTTACTTGACCACGAGGTTATTAAAACTTCAGTACGCGGTACTACGGGTAAAAGTCCGTGGCAAAAAAGTCTTGTACTCACGAAGCTGAGTTTTACATTAACGGACACACATGTTTATAGAAAGAGATGGCTAAAAATTTCGGAACTACGCATTGTTGAAATACATCGAGTACGAATGTTGTTAGAAATTTTAGAAGCTTTCATTCGGTGTATAGTTCAAATATTATCTGTTACCTGTTAAAGTTACCTGTAACTTTTTAAAATGTTCAAAATGTGCACACCATTGTTCGTAAAATAAGAATTATATGATGGGAAATGGACTACTCACAAGTGTTATAAAAATTTTAAATTTTGTTTTTAAATACTAGACGCACAGCCCTGAACATTTTTTGTGTTACTTGTAACGTTTTAAAATGTTCTCACCATTGTTCGTAAAAGTTTTAATATCTTTTCATATCTACAAAAGGTATATGATCACTAATTTGCACAAAAAACGTTTTCAACTTCAATTAGAAATCTGCAAACTTTTTCAATCCTTTCATATTTGAATTAGCTTCTGTTTAAGAAATATCTGAGGTTCATACCAGAAGTCTTTCTGAGGTTACAGCAAACACCAAAACAGCAAAAGGCAAAACAACTTTAGAAATTCATCTATTTCAGACGGCCCAGATCAATATAATGAAGTTTTTTCATTTTTTAAAATACTTCCCGGCAAGAAAATTAAAAGTTCTGACATGAATGGCACTTGGAAGTATCCTTTGTTTAATATGTTGTTCAGGGCTGTGCGTTTAGTATTTAAAAACAAAATCCAAAATTTTTATAACACTTGTGAGGAGTCCATTTCCCATCGTATAATTCTTATTTTACGAACAGTGGTGTGCACATTTTGAACATTTTAAAAAGTTACAGGTAACTTTAACAGGTAACAGATAAGATTTGAACTATACACCGAATGAAAGCTTAGAAAATTTCTCGATATATTTCAACTCGATATATTTCAACTCGATATATTTCAACAATGCGTAGTTCCGAAATTTTTAGCCATCTTTTTCTATAACCAAGTGTGTCCGGAAATGTAAAACCCAGCTTCGTGAGTACAGGACGTTTTTGCCACGGACTTTTACCCGTAGTATCCGCGTACTGAAGTTTTAATAACCTCGTGGTCAAATAATTTTATCTCCAACGAATCGTTTTCTAAAGTAAATTACTCATTTACTTAAATAAGTTTTATTTAAATATATAGATAACAATATAAAGTTAATTAAAAAGTCACACGAACGCCAAGAGCAATTGTATACAGGAGCCCGAGGGTCGCAAGGACGAGAGGGCTAATTTTCCGGGGGCACTTACTTTCAAAATGGCGCCGGGAACATTGCGCGAGGACACAAACATCAAAGGTGCCGACACTGAGTCGGACTTCTGGTGATGGTGCTAATCTCGATACGCGTGGAGTCAATTTTACACGCATGTAGAAAGATAGAGCGAGGGAGAAGAAATCTGTGAAATAGTTTATATATATATATATATGTTTGGCACGACGTCACGCGGTAAGAATAGTTGGACACTGGTGACTAGCGATGAAGAAAACTAAATCTGTCAGTATTTTGCTCATAAAGATCATATAAATACTAGAGGGGGCATTGGCGGGAAAATTTGGTAACCACATGGCAGCCGCCATTACCTATGATATTTCAGTCAATTGGTTGGCAAATGTACTAGACCCAGTCCTTTGCCAACCAACGCGCCTAATGTTTGCCTACAAAAAAATCCAAGATGGCAGCGTTCAATTGGTTACCCGCGATTGACTGAAATTAAGATAGGATGCCCCCTCTAGTATTTATATTATCTCTATGATTTTGCTTTCGTTTAACAAAATGGAGCCCGCTCAACTAAACTTAAAAGAGAACAACGAAGAAAAGGATACAAACAGCCGGTTTAATATATCTTGAAGAGAAACCAGAGAACCTAAAGAAACCAAACGCCGTATGGTAAACAAAAACACGATCTGAATTTGCAGTATTTGTGGTCACTCAATACTGTATTTCCAAATTTTCAACTGAAACGTGGTCTGTTTAGTACTTCTTTCTGGAATCCAGAATTCGTTAACATAATTAATAAATCTCTCTAAATTCACACGTAAGACGATGCTGTTCCAAAACAATCTTCTATCCTACCCACCTGAGACACCGCTATTAACAAAGCATCTAGTATTCCTCATCCTGACACTTTAAACAAGCTTAATTTGGAAAGAGTTTCTGATAATAAAATACCATTAGTTCTCACATTTCGTCCTTTCAAATACCTTTTCTTGCTCCCGTACGTATACCCTTTGTTACACGTGTTCTTTTCTTAACTCCAGTACATGTATTTTGGGACCTAAATTTAATTTTGTTATTCAGTATAATTTTACTTGCAACCTCTTCCAACATCATTTACTGTATATCTTGCAATAGATGTTATAACATAGCTTTGATATAGCAACGTTTTTGATTGGCTGTCGTGCGTGCTCCATAACTCGATGGAGCACGGCAAAAAAGCGCGGGAAAAAATTTCAAAACAAAACTGAATTTTAAACTGACTTTTTACGGCCTTTTATATTATCAAAATACCAAGTCATTTAATTGTATTGAGTAATAAAGAACAACGACCGGGTAACCGAGTTTAACTGTCCTTTTCTTAATTGTATGCTTTACATCGGTGAAACTGGCAGACATTTATCTGACAGGTTTACTCAACATCTTCGTTCCGTGAGGAACAATGATGTTGACAAGCCTGTCGCTCGACATTTTAATAGTGTCAACCATTATATTTCGGACATGAAAGTTTGTGCCATCTCACCCATTTCTGGTGGTAATGACAGCCGCAAAAGACAATAAAAGCGTCTCATTTTCAAAATTGGAATCATTCATCCTCACATACTCAACGAACGTTTTTCTTTCATTTAAAACGCTGTTTCTGTTTAGCAAGGGTAGACATAAACAGTGTTTTCAATTTATTTTGTTTTCACTTTATCTATTTGTTATTTTTTAATTAAAATTTTTTATTTAACACTTCTGAAGATACTGTTTTTGTTTAGCAAGGGCCAGTGGCGTGCTGGCCCTTGTTTGGCAGGGGAGACCAACAGTAAATTTGGCGCCCCCCCTGTTTGTTACATTTGCGAATTATTTTACTAGAAACATCAATATCCAACTATCTATTATATGGTATTTTATTATCTATTTTCGACTTTCAGGACTAAGATATACAACAATGAGTGCAAGGAACAAGTGCTTTCCTAGTGTAGCTTAAGAGTCTTGGCTCAAAATCTCAAAAATATAAAATTGAACAATTGTACATATAGTTACCCCAATCATTTGTTAAGACTGAATGTTAATTTAAAAAAGTGCCTTGGATAGTTCCGTCGATGTCTTTGCAAATACATCAATAATTCGCATTTTGTCTAAAGACAATAAAATGTCCCGTTCAACTGCCATCAATAGTAACGCTTCCAGTCTTCCTTGCAACATGGATGAACGGATGCGCGTTTTCACTCTCTTTAGGGCTGAGAAGGAGCGCTCAGCAGTCGCGGAACTGATTGGTATTCCAACCGAAATCGCGTACACTTGACAAAGTGTAGGATACGCATCGATTAGGTGATAATCGGGATGCAAGAGAATATTTAAAGCCTCGAGAAAAGATGGCACATCTTTGTCCCGTGCTTTTTCGTTGGCAGAAGTGGCTTCGTCTCTGTTGTCATCGTGATCATCTGAATCAAGATCTGCATCGTTCTCATCATATTCTGGTGGAAAATCAGAACCATCTTCCTTGCTTTCATTGGCAAAAATGGAACGATTGAGCATTTGAAATGACGGTGCAAATGTGAACAGTTCTTCAGCGCAGCGGGATGTGTTGATGTTATATGTCGTGCAGAAACTGCTTATCTTCGCTTCCAAGTCGTGGGCAGTTTGAATGTTCTTCACAACATGGCTAGAAATCCAGGACACTCAGCGGCAGTGGCCTGTGGGCTCATATTTAAATGGAATATTAATTTGAAAATTCTGATGGCTAAATATCGATCATTTCGGCTATAAACAGAAGTCTATAGCAATAAATTAAAGTAGAGTTATTCGTTAAAATGTCTTATTGACCCATTTCTTACCCAAATATCAAATTACAAAAGGTTTAATCGTCTAGACAGGCCTGTACCCTCATACTCACAAAAATTGCCGCATAAATTTCGGTTATTATTTCCTAATCCACAGTCATATTTAATAATAATAACAGCGGTTAAGACCCTGGCAACCTAGCAACATCTCCATAAGAAATGGCGGACAAGAATCCGAAATTATCGAGGAATGCATTGCTTCTTCACGCCGAGTTCAGTATTTATCTCGGCGCTTGATGGATTAAATTACAACGACTCGGCTGCAATAAATCGTACATTTTAAGGTCTTTGGGAACCTATTAAACAACGAAAAAGTGGAACGAACAACTCCGCAAAACAAAGTAACGTTCATCCCGAGCAAATTCAGACGTTCGCATCGTGGACAAACAACACAGAAGCAGCCAAAATTGGAGCTCCAAAATAAGTGATATAGCAGATTAATAGACTTTAAACAGCGAATAAGAGGTATTCTTGTGAGGGGCTCGGGAACCTATTTAGGACGCTCCAAACTTAATAGAAATTGTAGTGCTGAACGATTGTTCAATTTGGTGAAGTTTTGGACGTTCGCATGTCGGAATTTACAATAATAAATAACCGAAAATGATTGTTCTTTATATCTCCTTAAGAAATCTATTGAAGGACGCCATATTGAATTAATTAAAAAGGGATTCAGTGCGCATGCTTTGCCGCCATGTTGTCCTCGATTTCTGGCCATGGTTCGGGGAACCCGCTTGGGGAAAACATTGCAAGAGACTGTAACAATGGCCGGTTTTTCTCAAAACGATTTTTCATCGAATTAATGACGGTGTCAACAGAAACATGGAACGTTTCGCGTTTCCACTCAGCAAGGGGTGTTTCCTCTGGTTCATCTCTGGCAATCTCACCATCCGTTACTCTTCGACGTCTTACCCTTCGTTCTTTCCATTCAACAGTTCCGCAGTCTTTATCAGAAATTTGAATGATCTTATCTGGATCGCTGCGTAAACTTTGAAGCCGAGAAAGAGAGGAGTCGACAATGGCTAACGCTTTACCAAGATCTACATTAACACTTTGTAAGTATCGACTTAGAGGACCTGTAATGACGAAAATTTCGCGAAAAAAAGAAGCTGTAGCCATTATTTGCTTTGATTGGAACGGGGCAAGAAGCCCCTCAGCAGTTGCTCTCTGGTTTACCGAGAATGAACTTTCTGCAGAAACTTCTCCAAGAACTTTCATAACACAAACGTATCGTGAAAGGAAGACTTTAAGGCTAAACTCACGAGAATGCCAGCGGACAGTATTGATACGCTTCAACGCAAGGACTTTGAGCTGCTGATCTTTCTGAATGGATTCGAACATCGAGTGAATTTTTTCAGACTGACTGAACAGGGTGTACGTCTTCTCCAGATTGCTGAATAGAGAAATGACATTGATGGCGGCACCGGCTGAGTCCGACAAGACCAAGTTGAGCGTATGAGCATAGCAATGAGTGTATACTACATGGCTGGCGATTGCATTTTTCATGATTGCTTGCAGCCCGTTATAGCAACCACTCATATTTGAAGCCCCATCATACGTCTGTGCAACTAATTTATCAAAGGAGACACCTTCAGACTTCAAAGCTTCTACAATAGTCGTATAGATATATATACTCTTGCGCAGTTGTGCCAGATGCTCTTTTGCAACACAACAAATGCTCAGAGCATTGACCAACACGGTCAACTATTCTGACGCAAATGCTAAGCTGTTCATCCGGCGTGGTATCAGCTATCAAAGCCCAAGCTTTGCATTCCTGGATTCTCTTTACTATCTCCGAGGTTATCTCCTTCCCGATGACATCTATAACGTTGTTTTGAGTTGTGAATTCTAGTGGCGGCCATCTTACGTCACTTGTAGTGGGATAAATAGACCATTTATATATTCTACACTCGAAATTTTCCTTCACCAAAATTACCTAGAACATCCAGTTTAATCGAGTGAAATTTCAAATATTACTTGTAATATACCTAATTCTACTCTCGGCTTTACTACATTACATACACAGAACTCGTGGCCAAGTGCTCTTCGCAACGGCTTCCGTAGCTTAGTGGTCAGAGCACTACACTAGCATCGCAGGGTCGTGGGTTCAATTGCTAGCCGGAAGGCCTTCATGTTGCATTTTTCGCAACTGCATGGACCGGTTTGGTCATTGATGTATTTAGAAAACCTCTTCAACTATTAAATAAGTAAGTTATTACAGCCCCGATGGAATGTATCTGGCATAAAGCCGTCAACCGAGGTATATAACTCTTACATAAAGAGCATCTCATAAATTAACTCATTCTTGTCCGAGGGCTTCCCCAGAGGTAAATAAAATCATCTGTCGGACAAGAAACAGTTAAGCAATCAAATTTATTCTTGCATTTCTTAAGAACTTTGAACAGGTGTTCAATTGGTGTAAAGTTAACCAAAGTTCTTGAAAAGAATTCTCAACTTTCCCAGTGGTCTAGTGACGAGATCAAATACTTGACAGTCTATCTCAGAAGGGCTACAAAACTGAGATGGACTACAAAAATGTCGACGTCAATTCAGATGTCGTTGCCTTGTTTTCTCGCTTTGAATAGGCGAGAATACAAGGCAACGACAACTGCATGAAACAATCGAAATTTGCTTACGACGTTTTTCAACATCACTAGCCGTGCTGTTTGCCATGTTGTTTAGCGAATAATAATGACCACATGTCAGTTGACACCAGAGCTCTGCTTGGACAAAAAAACATTCCCAACCCGGGTTGAGCCGAAGCTTATCTCTAGTTTTATCTTATTTTGACTTGATAATGACGTGAGTTTAACGTGGAAACGTCATCGAACATTTTTTAAGTTTGTAATAATCTGCTGGATTTCAAGATTTTTACCCTCTTAGCGTTTAATTTCACTATTAAAGTTTTCCAAAATCATTACTAATACGTATTTCCAAGATACGTCGTCAAATTTGTTCTTTTCCAAATTTGGCGTCAAGTTTTAGTGATCAAGTTTCAAGATTTTAGCAATCTTTTGATACCCTAACCACAACATAAATCACAACCCTAATCAGAAATCTGGTTTACCCCATAGCTTTTTGGAAAAACATATTTGACGACATATTTTGAAAAAGCCGCGAAAGGACTGGACGGGTCCCTTTAATTGAGTCATCCCTTTCAGCCGAACCCTAGAATACTGGAAAAGCATTCTGGTAGTTGTAGTCACCCGTGCGAATGGTCTTTTCGGCCCAAGCCCGGGCGTAGGACCGAAGGTGAGAGCACAGAATAAGGATTAACCAGAAGTCCGACTCAGTGTCGGCACCTTTGATGTAAGCGTCCTCGCGAAATGTCGGCCTCGCGATCCCGGCGCCATTTTGAAAGTAAGTGCCCCCGGGTAATTACCCCTCTCGTCCTTGCGACCCTCGGGCTCCTGTATTCAATTACTCTTGGCCTTCGTGTGACCTTTAAATTAACTTTTTATTGTTATCTATCTATATAAATAATATTTAGTTAAGTAAACAAGTAATTTACTTTAGAAAACGATTCTTTGGATATGAAATTCTTTGACCACGAGGTTATTAAAACTTCAGTGAGCGGATACTACGGGTAAAAGTCCGTGGCAAAAAAGTCCTGCACTCGTAAAGCCGGGTTTTACATTTCTTGATTTTACCGACACATTTGTTTATAGAAAAAGATTGCTAACAATTTCGGAACTACGCATTGTTGAAATACATCGGGTACGTATGTTGTTAGAAATTTTATGAGCTTTCATTTGGTATATAATTCAAATTTTAGTGTTACCTGTAACTTTTTAAAATGTTAAAAATGTTCTCACCATTGTTCGTAAAATAAGAATTATATAATGGAAATGGACTCCTCACAAGTGTTATAGAATTTTGGATTTTGTTTTTAAACACTAAACGCACAACCCTGAACTGCATACTTGAAACAGAGGATACTGTCAAGTGCTATTCATGTCAGAACTTTTAATTTTCTTGCTGGGAAGTATTTTAAAATATGAGAAAAACATCATCGTTTTGGTCTGGACCGTCTGAAATTTATGTATTTTTTAAGTTTGTCTTGCCTTTTGCTGTTTTGGTGTTTGCAGTTCAGAAAGACTTCTGGTATGAACCTCAGATATTTCTTAAACAGAAGCTAATTCAAATATGAAAGGAGTCGAAAAGTTTGCAGATTTCTAGTTGAAGTAGAAAAACGTTTTTGGTGCAAATTAGTAGTCATACGGATTCATAAGGCCATACCTTTTGAATATGAAAAGATAATAAAACTTTTATAGTCAATGGTGAGAACATTTTGAACATTTTAAAAAGTTACAGGTAACACTAAAGTTTGAACTATACACCGAATGAATGCTTATAAAATTTCTAACAACATACGTACTCGATGTATTTCAACAATGCATAGTTCCGAAATTTTTAGCCATCTTTCTCTATAAACAAGTGTATCGGCATCATCGAGAAATGTAAACTCAGCTTCGTGAGTACAGGACTTTTTTGCCACGGACTTTTACCCGTAGTATCCGCGTACTGAAGTTTTAATAACCTCGTGGTCAAAGAATTTCATCTCCAACGAAACGTTTTCAAAAGTAAATTACTTATTACTTAACTAAATATTATTTATAGATGTATAGATAGCAATATAAAGTTAGTTAAAAGGTCACAAGAAGGCCAAGAGTAATTGACTACAGGAGCCCGAGGGTCGTAAGGACGAGAGGGATAATTTCCCGGGGGCACTTACTTTCAAAATGGCCGACTGGCGCATGCGCATAAAAATAATGGGACACTTTTTTCCGCGAGTCGGACTTCTGGTCAATCCTTATTCTGTGGTGAGAGTGCTAATCTCGACACGTGGAGTCATTTTACACGCGTGGACAAGCGTGATATGCAAACAAATTTCTGTACTTGTGATCTGAATGTTTATTTTTGTTATATAGCTAGAGTTTCGCTGGATACAACGACGACTGTCATTGTTTGGTTTGTGATCACATGACCTTAGCTAAATTTCAATGTATACCGAGCGGGCAACAATTGAGAACTTATTGCCTGCTCGGGCAATAAGATTTCAATTCTTGCCCGCTAGAACTTTGAACTCTTCACGGTATCCTATAAACAAAAGCTTGTTTGGTACGAAAAAAATACATTTATAGGTCTTCAAAGCATGTGCGAAGATTAACTGGAGAAATGTTTTGCTGTTCTGTTGTTCTCATATTTGTTTGGTTGAAGTGAACTTATACGGAGCCAGGCGAAATGTTTTGGTAAGTCTTTCAGTTTGTCTTTTGTGTACTTTTCCAATTCCTTGACAAAAGTCAAAATTATCAGACTCTCGGTAAAGCAAAACTAACTGTTTCCATCGAGAGCAGACATTATTAAGGTGGATTTTACACGAGCCTGGGTTGAGAGCCAGCACGGTTCAGCTCGCCAACCCCGGTTTTCGTGTTTACATGAACCCGCGTTGGCTGGGTTTTTTCCCGGCCAACCCAGGTCAGCTTTTCTAAACCCGGGTCAGCTTCGACTCAAACCGAGTTGGGAATGGGGTTTTTTTGTCCGAGCATAGCTGTGGTGTCAAGATATGTGGTCGATTATTATTCACTATACAACATGGCAAACAACACCGCTAGTAATGTTGAAAAATAGGTACGCGCTGCGTACATGCGGATGCTGGTGCTGTATTAGTGTATTTGCCATTTGGCTTACAGATGATCAAACAATGTAAATTGCCTAAGAAAACCAACATACCAACTGCCGTTGTCTTCTTTAAAAAAATGACAGTTATCAATCAAGTTGTACACTTGGCATTTCCTGCTAGCAGGCATGGGATAATAAGAGAGTACTGCTCTTTTCTGTAATAGATTACGTGTGTGCATCATAGCATCTCTAGTTTGCATTCGAGGAAACTGAAGATGATTAGAAACTTCTATCGTGTTTATCTCCCACAATTGCTGAAGGAAAACTTTAGTCGGCTGGCAACATTAACATTTTATACAGCAGAGTGGGGTACCTTTGGGATATCTTGAAACATTCTGAGGTCCTCTGGCTATATGTCATGCCCATTAATGAGGTTAAGCAGATGTGTAAAACATAAAACATTTCCCAGAATTCTTGCATATTTTCGCTGTTGTTTGGTTTCAGTATGGGCTGTTCCAATGTGACAGAACTATAACTTGAGCCTGGTTAACTGGATTAAAAACTCCCCATGTACTTAGGCCCTCAGAGTGCATTCTTCAGACAAGGCAAGTCATTTCAGGGGAGGCCAGAAGGGGCGGGGGGTAAAATTTAAAGTAAACCGTCGGCACGAAACTAAGGTACATATAATTTGGGATTAGAGCATTTAATTAGTCTAGAGTTATCCCAACATCCATGCGAATGTTTCCACCTAAGTTATCTCAGGGGGAATTGTAAACTTTGACATAATTACACATGCACACTCTGAGCCTTTACATAAAGCTAGACTCATATCGAAAAACAGGGATTATTTGATAGTGTGTTTTCTCATGTTAAACTAGGAAAACTCTGATCCGGACCGGTTTCCCAAGTTATCCCTTATAGACCCTAAGATAACCTGATCTCATGTGAACAGACCCTAAGACTGTAAAATTGAACCAAAGAAAGAAAACAAATGTTTCAGTGGTATGTTATTGCCCAAAATAATTTAAAAAAATAACTCCATCATTACAGTACTTTATTTCTTTATGGTCAACTAAACTATGTTGAACACAAAATGTTATGCACACAGATTTGGCTAGTTGAAGTTTATAAATTATACTTGTAAATTATTGCAAACTTGATTTGATTTTGCTTCGACTGACAGAATGATACACTACATGTAGAGTCTGATAAGATTGTTGGTTACATTCAATGACAAACATGCTGACTGTTAGAACAATTTTAAGAATGCATTTACAAATTTACACGTACAAGGTAAAGCTATAAAAACAAGAAAAACTACGTCAAAATTATCAACCCGCAGTCTGCGGAAGAACAAATAATTCCTAAATGAGCCGTTGCCAAGCTAGTGTCAACTGGCTTATACTTTATTACGCTTGACACCTTCCTCATTGTTGAAAAGTTTGCTAAAATCGCTTAACATCCACTGCCGTCTTGACCGATTGGCGTGTTGCTGTGCCTGTGCTATATTTCGCATTCGCCAAAGCGAAATTCGGCCTCCTTTCGCTTGCTTTCGTAGACGCTCGTTCGACGTTCGTACATACAAATAGCATCCTGCATGATCAAAGTGATTTATCACGTGCTGGACGAAACATCTCTACACACACAAATAGTCAAGTGCAACCGAGCTCATGACATAGCGCATAGCGGTATTGGTTAAACAACCAGTATCCGCAAAAACGTCGTAAACAACGCAAAGGCATCTGAATTGCAGTCGACAATTTTGTATATTATAGTGCATCAGTTTTGTAGCCCTTCTGAGACAGACTGTCAAATATTTGATCTCGTCACTAGACCACTGGGAACTTTTCTTTGCGAGCGCTCAAACTTGCCATGTTTACACAGGAGTCTGATTTAACAACTAACAAAATTTGCGCCAAAGACACGTTCGTAAGCGCCTGTTTCGGTACGAGATTGGACACAAATTATCATATTGCCGACACTTTACACGAGCCCGGGTTAGGTCAACCCGTGTTTACATGAAGAAATTGACCAAATTTTCACGCCTTCGCACCTCTCCTACCTGGGTCGATTCGGGTCTTGAAAAGGGTCACCAGCCAAGACGGGTTGACCCGGCGCTATATAGACGGGTTGACACGGATTGACGAGCTAACCCGCCCCTAAAGCTGGTTTTCCACGAGATTTCTGATTAGTTCCAGTTCAGAGTTCATGAGGCAAAAGAAAAAGTCGTTCGCGCGAAAAAAGTCGCCTAGTGGAAAACCGGTTTAAGTGCAGTATATATGCGTGGACGGGTGTCGCGGTATAAGAATAGTTGAGCACAGGTGACTAGCAATGAAGAATAACTAAATCTTCATATTTTGCGAAACAAAATGATTTCATTTCAAAGAAACAAAATGAAGCTTAGCTCATAGCTTAAAAGAGAACAATGAAGAAAAGAAGAAAACAAACAGTCGGTTTAATATATCTCGAAGAGAAACCAAAATGCCTGAAGAAACCAAATGCCGTATGGTGAACAAAAACTCGGTCTGAATTGCAGTGTTTATGGTCACTCAGCGGTCTCAAAATCATTTTAAAGTTAACGGTAGGGGATTGGACGTATTTAGTTATTTCGCTGATTGGACCGAATCAGCATTTATTTATTATTATTTCATGATTGAGCCGGTTTTCTTTGATGTACCGCGGGCTATATATAGCATACAGCCCTATGAATACTAATTAGATAAGAAATGAAGAAAAAACTAGGAAAACCTTTGTCCAAGGTGGAAAAAATAGACAAAGCTGTTGTAAAACCTCCTCAATCATGTAATAAGTCGGATAAATCCCTCAAACGTCGGGATGCATGCGATATACAGTCCTCGGACGCGTATATAGCATACATGCCTCGTTCTCGGGATTTATCTCTTACTTATATTCTGTTTAATATATTATATTCTGTAAACGCCAAGAACGACAAGATCTGTCCATTTTCTTGACTGCATTTCGACTGAAAGCTTGTCTGTTTAATTAATACCTCTTTCTGGAATCCAATTCTACTGAATAGTTTTTATCTCAGACTCCTATTATAAATGTAGTTAATTTTTGAGCTATTAACTTTTAATTCTGCCTTTGCAAAACATGCATGCATAGGGAAGCCGTTTAAAGGCTTGCTAAAAATAATTCCTTTGAAAACCACCTAAATGGCTAAAAACAATATATTTTTACAACCTGAGTTTAATATGAAATCTAAGTTTTTGCTTTGATATGTTCAACTTTCATTAAATCATGCAGTTTAGTCATCCTGGCCATAAATTCTGTAATTATCCGGAGGATTATGAAGAAGAAGAATCTTTATTTACTATAAATTTTTCTATAAATTAATTAATTAACAAGAAGAATATATTTCAACAGGTTTTTGGTAAAAAGCCAACTGAAATAGTCAAACGACTAGCCTGGTTAGTTGGCTTTCTATATTAACAACTAATTCAGAAATTAACAGTTTGGAGAGAAGGTAAAACAAATGGTGTTAAATATGAATATGAATATATACATACTTAACAAATATGAATATATTTATCAAGAATATTGCTTTTCAGTTTTTTCTTGAAATTTGTTTTATTCAGTCTCTTTGTACCAATATATCTAATATTAAATTTGCCATAGTTAGTCCTAACCTTTGGTAAAGAGTAGGTGGATCGAGAAGCTAGTCTTGTGTTACGGTGTGCATTGCTAACAGCAGTAAAGTAATTTTGAAATGAACAGGAAAGATAGATCATCTGCATGAAAGTCATACATAAAAACAGCAGTATAAAAATAAGCTAGATTATTTTCCCGTATTAAAAATAATAAAATTTGATTTATCCATATTAAGTGAAAGTTTGTTTGCATATAGCCATTCGTTTACATGATTTAAATGAATGTTAACATTCATTATCTTCCCCTTATATTCTTTATCTTCCTTTTATCTTCCCCTTATCTTCCTCTTATCTTCCCCTTGTCTTCCTTATCTTCCCCTTATCTTCCTCTTATCTTCCTTTTATCTTCCTTTTATCTTTCCTTTATCTTTCCCTTATCTTCCTTATCTTCTCTTTATCTTTATTTTCTCCTTTGTCTTTTTATCTTCTTTTCATCTTCCTTATCTTCTTCCTCTTATCTTCCCTTATCTTCCTTATCTTCCTCTTTATTTCTCCTCCTTATCTTCCTCTTATTTTCCTCTTATCTTGCGCTTATCTTCCTCTTATCTCCCCCTTAACTTCCTTATCTTCCTCTTATCTTTCCCTTATCTTCCTTGTCTTCCTCTTATCTTCCTCTTATCTTCCTTATCTTCCTCTTTTATCTTCACTCTTATCTTCCTGATCTTCCTTATCTTCCTCTTATTTTTCAATTATCTTCCCCTTATCTTCATCTTATTTTTCATTTATCCATCTTATCTTCCTTTTATCTTCCTTATCTTCTCCTTTATCTTCCTCTTATCTTCCTCTTATCTTCCTCTTATATATCTTCCTTTTATCTTCCCTTTATCTTCCTTTTATCTTCCTTTTATCTTCCTTTTATATTCCCTTTATCTTCCCCTTATCTTCTCTTTTATCTTTATCTTCTCCTTTGTCTTCCTTGTCTTCCTTTTATCTTTCTTATCGTCTCTTATCGGTCTTATTTCCCCAATTTTTCAGTGACAGTCCCAGACCTCTCAAGGACATTTTTCACGAATTCAAAATATATAGACATGCTCTAGTGGAGTTTAATCATTTGCAACCTTACTTTCATTGAGAAATGTTTAAGAACGAACAAAATAATTTCTTCGTTTTTTTTGTCTCTCAAAACCCATACAACAGCGAGTTGTTTTGGAGTCTGTGAGCCCTGAGCAAGTTCGGTGTATATGCGAGTGTGTGAATAATTTTTGGCAAATGCATCACCAACTACCTCGTCAGGCAATTGAAACACTTAGAACTCAACAGGACGACATTCACATTCTGACTGATCCCCGACGAAGTTTTAGGCGAAAAAAGAAAACACGGGTTCAAAACGATTAAGGATTTCTAAGCCTGTTGATTGGTCCTGTTTTAGAAGGACTCGCCGAACTGGTATAAATGAAATAAAAGTTTCCACGATAGTCAGTTTAATCGTGAACAAGTCTCGCTAATTTCGTATCGCATCCAGCAAGTACTATCACATTTACACTACGAAATCGATGAAGAGAAAGCGTCTTCTCTGCTAAACAGTTTGCTGATATCTCAAAACCTTCTCACATGGAATTCAAGAGGGGAAATAATATATAATGGAAAAACTATACCAAGAACAAATATCACTGATTTGAAACAATATTGTCTTACAGAATACGATGTCAAGATTTCTGAGTCCCTTGGTTTATATTTTTTTGTTAAAGGACTAGCAAATTTGAAAATTGATAAAAGTCTCATTGAAAATGTTCAAGTTTTGAACATGCTGGCACGTCACGAACATCAAGAGCCGGAATCCGAAAGTGAAAACGAAGAAAGCGAAGACAAAGTAACTGACTCCGAAAAAGAACCAGAAATACAATAAGAAGAGTCGGGAAGCGGAGTAATGGAGTTTAGAGGACTCGGAGAGAAATGAAGATTGAAGAACTTGCAGGAGAATTTGAACACTGTCAAAGTATTGGACACGTTGTATATCTACTTCAATGTCCTATGGAAAAATTTCTATCAATCAGGATTACAATCAATGTATATTATGTAACTCAATTGGTTTCTGTACTGCATATCCCAAGGCTTATATTACCGATGGAATTAATAAAAATAATTTTGAACCGAAATAAAAATAGATAATCTTCAAACACACCCTGTGACTCACCCATGCATGACAAAGGAAGATGTGTCACAATTATCATCAGAAGACAAGAAATACAATCATGCTACTTTTAAAATAAATCATTTAAGTTCTAATCTAATATTCAAAGTATATTATTCAAATAATATTCGAGCTACTTGTTCAAAACTCATCCAAACAAGGTTTAAGATAAAAAAATATATATTGTGTCTACAAATTTCTGTTTAGTCCCTTGGAAAGAACTCTTATTTCGTTAAAGTTCGCTGTACGCATGCTCTGTACGTCTACGTGTCCCACAAATGTTTGCAAAAAGGGCTCTAAGGATATCAAACATTGTTTCTAGTACTTGTAATGATAAAATCATGAAACTCCGACTTCGTGGATGCAAGACTATAATAATTACTTCATACAAATTATATAGGTTTAGGGGCTGATTACATGAACCGGGCTAGCCCAGTTAACCGGGCTGACTCGCGTCACGAAATTCTTTCCTCGGCCACAAAAGGAGATTTTAATTATCGTTAAGATTCGTTTACATCTAAACTACACCAATTCTTCTATGCACATTTAGTTTATGCGAGTTTCAAAACCACAGTGAGATCCTAATCAATCGCGTGAACACAGTTAACCGGGCAAGCCCGGCTCATGTAATCAGCCCCTTAATGATAAATGAGTGGAAAGTTTAATGTTTTGAGCATATTAACCAAACTATTTTAGAAATACAACTTTTCTACTAGAACAATATTATTGCGAAGCTTTTTTCTTATAACAGCTAGAACTATCTATCGGCGGATAGAATTTTTTTCTCATCTGCATAATGATTATTTTACATTGCATAGTTTAACGCAATCAGTCTTTCCTTGTTATTGAGTTTTTTAAACAAAACAAAAAATTCACCGGCCGTTTTTTGTGCGACGTGCGAATGCGAAGCTTAAACTTTTACATTACTGGCAGCGAACGCCATGCTGTTTTCTTCTTGCTCTGCTCGAAATTCATTTTGAGGAAATGTTTCTGATCTAATTGCCCACGCAGGAATAATGAAGAGCCTGCAGCGAACGCCATGCTGTTTTCTTCTCGCTCCGCTCGAAATTCATTTTGAGGAAATTTTTCTGATCTTGCCCACGCAGGAACAATTAAGAGCCTGCATATATAGTCTCGGTACTTCTCTTCCAAAAATATTGATATTTTACCAGCACTCTAAGGTATCACGAGTTGGTTAGAAACGCCGAACGCGGCAAATGTCAGTACGTATTTCGTTTTCTAAAATACTGGCAGCTTGGCGGGCGCGACGAGGCTGTTTTGTTTGCGTTTCAAACTCTTTTTGAGGGCAATGTTTCGGATCTTGCCCACGCAGGAACAATTACATAGGAGCCTGCATACCGCATAATCTCGGTACTTCGCTTCCAAAATTATTGATAGTTTACCAGCAGTATAATTAGGTATCACGAGTTGGTTAGAACCGCCGAACACGACAAATGTCAGTACGTATTTCGTATTCTAAAATACTGGCAGCATGGCGGGCGCGACGAGGCTGTTTTATTTGCGTTCGAAACTCTTTTTGAGGAAATGTTTCTGATCTCACCCACGCAGGAATTCGACAAGAGCTTGGTTGCGCCTGTCAACAGTACTTCGCTTTCAGAAATATATATTGGTAGTTCACCAGCAATCAAAGAAATCATATGGGTTGGTTAGAAACGCCAACACGACAAATATGTCAGTATTTTTATCTTGTTTTCTGAAATACTGATAGTTCGGCGAGTCCCGCCCAAGGCTGCTGTGTTTGCCCTTGCACCGACTCATTTTGAGGAAATTTTTCTGATCTTGTCCACGCAGAAACAGTATGGTTACGCCTCTCTATTTGTATTTCGTTTTCTACAATATTGGCAATTTCGCGAACTCGCGAGGCTGTTTTATTCGCGCTCGCAACTCCGTTTGAGGAAATATTTTTGATCTTGCCCACGCAGCATTGCCTTACGCCTCTCGGTACTTCGCCTTCAGAAATATTGGCAGTTCAGCAGCAATCAAAATATTGGCGTGGGTTGGATAAAAACGCCAAAATGACAAATTTTATGTTTTCTGGTTAGTAAAAATATGTAAAAAAAATTATGAGATAAAACTAAATTTCGAAAACTGACAACATATAATGCGAAACACGACGAACTCTTGTAACATTAACACTATATACAATCAATATTCTAGGGCGTAATACCTATAGAATTCATAGCAAGAATAAATCACGCAATGTTCTACCCTAAATCATGCAAATGTCCCAAACATGCAATTTAAAATAATAAATATATAATAAGTAAATAAACAAATAAATAACTATATATATGTCGGGAACTTGACAAGAGTCTAAAATGAAACCAAATAGGCGTATATATATATATATATATAAATTTCATTTTTAAGCTTTCTTTGTATATACAGGAACTCGAACGAAATCCAATTTGTCTTGTATTTGACGCTAATTTTTAGTGCAAAGTTTCTGTGAAACTGAAAGTATAGTGATGAGTAGGAAAAATTTACACGAGGCATAGTGTAAACTTTCCGGGGGAGAGGAGTTTACAATTGTGGCGAAATCGGATTACTTGTCGAATTTAGGTACTAGTTAGACTAATATTGGTAAAACAATTAAAGAGTTCGAACTAGGGAGCAGTCAGTGACTGCATATACCTCCGCCAGCGGGTTATTAGAGACGTTTAAAAAGAAAACGAACCATATCCTGCTAAGCAGGCTAGCTCACGAGATCAAAACATGCATCAGTGTATGAATAAAATGCTTGATTGCACTAGTACCAAAATTATGCAAAAATATTTGCATAAAATAAGGATAATGAGCGCAATCAAGCATTTCTTCTACACGGAGAATCTTGCGGTCAGATTTTAATTAATGTTACAAAATTGGTAAAACAATTAAAGTATCCAAACAACGATATTTGACATGCAAGAAATACGGCAAAACCCATGTGTCGACGCCATACTTGTTACCAGTCCTTTCTTAAAATTACAGTTTGGGAACTGAGCCACGTCGCCTCACTCGCTACTTTTGCATGGGTTAATTTTGAAACATGAAGTTTACTTATAGTGCTATTATGCAATCTTTAAGTATAGTTTAGCCTGCGCTTGCTTTCACACAGAAGTTCCTAGTTATTAATATGACTTACTATGATAAAAACCTGCAGCCCTATTTAACGGATGAAATTCATGAAAGTGTGATACATGTATTAGCTTTACTGACGTGGTGATGGAAGTGTAATATTAAAGTGATTTTCTTATGGACTATACCAGTGGCGAGAACAAATTAGGATGGGGGGAGCTAATGGGAGTGATGCGCGCATAGCATGTTGGGAACGATATATGAGTTTTTCGATGGCTTTTGGGGTTCTCTCTCCTGTCGGTTTCTACATTGTGCAAAGTTTTGCTATTCATAAGAAGCGTTGTAAAATACAAAGCGTCTCACATTAAAAAGTGTATTGTAGATATTACACGAACAATACTCACCACAGAGACAGTTTCTGTCAGGCAATATGAGTTTTATTTGTATCAAGCTGGATAAAACAACATTCGACTTTTTGTGCACTGTTAAGTGTCAGTTACGCGAATGAATATCGGTGAGGATCGAGTGAATGATAAGAATGAAAACAAGACTGTTATTATCAAGCAATGTTTTGCAAATTATCTATTATTAAACACAAACAATAATTTAAACAAATTTTAATTGATCACATGCATTGCGAGATCCTTAACAAAAAGGTAACATGAAGGTACAAAAAGTAAAAAGTTTGTGGTGACACCACGTTTACATTTTACTGCTTAAATAATATTATAATGAACGTCTGGTTGCAACTGTCAATTTCTCACTTCTATTAGAATTTGTCAGCATGTGCGTGCAAACATTTAAAGAATTAATCTAATAGCACAAATGTTTTTGTTTTCTTTTTCAACGAGCTGTTATGAATTATTTAGTAACAATTAATGTTCATTCATTATAATCATCTCGTAAAAGCTGTGCATGCATGTATGCAAGGAATGTGTTACAACCTACGGCTATTAAAGAACAGCCAAAAGATGGTGAACTGCCGAGATTTTATGCCACAATTTATAGTACTAATGTTTTGAGCAAAAGCCCCTCGCTGATCAGAGCAAATATGAATCTTGAGTTTCTAGCTCAATTATACCACAAGCATTCCAGACAAATGATATGGCCGTGACAATGTGACATGCGCATGAGTTATAAATAAGTGAACATTTTCATGGACTGAACTAATTAATGCGATAAAACCGTACTTGGTGTTGTTTACGCAATTACTGTGTTTGTTATTTCACTTACCCGATTCAGAGCTAAGTTGCTGGACTTTCAATAAATTCCAGAGCGGGGTCAGCTCTGATCCGGGTAAGTGAAACAAAAACACAGTAATGCACTACACAAAGTATTGTTTTATTGCATAGTTCAGTTATTTAATTTTATGTTTTATTTGTCGATGAAAATGCCCAGTTATAACTCATATATTTGTAAACACATTGTCACAGCGATATACCATTGCCTGGGTCGTCTGTGCTTTAACAAAATGTCAGTTTTGCATGTGTTTCGTTAATTCTGAAATATAAGAGGGAGTTTAAGCTTATTTATTCAAGAGCTCCGGTATAGCAGTTTCAGTATTTCCCCATTCTGAGATATTCACAACAGAAATGCACTTAAATATTCGAGCTCTGCCATGGTGTCTATTACCTTTGATCTACGTGAACTTCATAAAGTGACCAGTGCATGATGATGTTAATGTGAACGTTGGTGAATGAGCAAAATGTTCGATCGCTGGAATAAGCGAGAACTGTCCCTATCATGTCGCACTATCTGCGTCATGAAAGACATATCTCACACATCACAAAGAACTACCAGCACACTGTTCGAAGCCAAGTTATCAACTCACTTTTTAGACTACCCTCGCATAAAAAAATATACAAATTTATAAAAATATCCTACTATCCTTCACCGTTTAAATTAATAGACAACCGATGAAACTCCGACTTCGTGGATGCAAGACAGTAATAATTACTACATACAAATTATATAGGTTCAATGATAAATGCGTGGAAAGTTTAATGTTTTGAACGTGATAACCAAACTATTTGAGAAATACATGCACGTTTGCTACTAGAACAGTATTATTGCGAAGCTTTTTTCTTATAACAGCTAGAATTATCTATCGGCGGATAACTGCATGAGATCGTGACACTGTCACTGGTTTATTTTGTTACAGCAGAGTCTGTTTTGTTTCTTCTCATCTGCATAATGGTTATTTTACGTTGTATAGTTTAACGCACCCAGTCTTTCTTTGTTATTGAGTTCTTTAAACAAAACATGAAATATTTTCACCTGCCGTTTGTTGTGCGACGTGCGAATGCGAAGCTTAAACTTTTACATTATTGGCAGAGAACGCCATGCTGTTTTCTTCTCGCTCCGCTCGAAATTCATTTTGAGGAAATGTTTCTGATCTTGCCCACGCAGGAACAATTATATAAGAGCCTGGATACATAGTCTCGGTACTTCGCTTCCAAAAATATTGGTAGTTTATCTGCAGTCTAAGGTATCACGAGTTGGTTAGAAACGCCGAACACGGCAGATGTCAGTACGTATTTCGTTTTCTAAAATACCGGCAGCTTGGCGGGCGCGATGAGGCTGTTTCGTTTGCGTCCGAGACTCTTTTTGAGGAAATATTTCTAATCTCGCCCTCGCAGGAATTCGAAAAGTGCTGGTTTCGCCTCTCAACAGTTCTTCGCTTTCAGAAATATTGGTAGTTGACCAGCAATCAAAGATATCATATGGGTTGGTTAGAAACGCCCAACACGACAAATATGTCAGCATTTTTATCTTGTTTTCTGAAATAGTGACAGTTTGGCGAGTCCCGGCCAATGCTGTTGTGTTTGCCCTTGCATGCACTGACTCATTTTGAGGAAATTTTTCTGATCTTGTCCACGCAGAAACAAGAGTATGGTTACGCCTCTCTATTTGTATTTCGTTTTCTACAATATTGGCAATTTCGCGAACTCGCGAGGCTGTTTTATTCGCGCTCGCAGCTCCGTTTGAGAAAATATTTTTGATACACAATAATTATGTATTAATCATACATTATGTGTATTAATAATGTAATATATGTATTAATAATTATGTATTAGGAAAGAATCAATAATTTTCTTGAAAGTTAGAATAATGTTCATATATTAAAAAAATATATGAAAGTTCCTTGCTGCTTCTATACTGATGGCCGTGGTTCTACGCGATGATACATTAAAAGCACATGGCATGCAACAATTACGTTCATGAGAAACGAATAAACATACCTGTGAATAACGTGCAGTGGTTGTAAGTGGTTGAGCTAGGTTACCAACTGCATTTATAGTACGTTAGTTGAAAATCTGTCGGTTTCTATATTGTGCAAAATTTTGCTATTCATAAGAAACGTTGTAAAATACAAAGCGTCTCACATTAAAAAGCGTATTGTAGATATTACACGAACAATACTCACCACAGAGACAGTTTCTGTCAGACAATATGAGGTTTATTTGTATCAAGCTGGATAAAACAACATTCGACTTTTTGTGCAATGTTGACTGTTTAGTGTCAGTTACGCGAATGAATATCGGTGAGGATCGAGTGAATGATAAGAATGAAAACAAGGCTGTTATTATCAAGCAATGTTTTGCAAATTATCTATTATTAAACACAAACAATAGTTTAAACAAATTTTAATTGATCACATGGCATTGCGATATCCTTAACAAAAAGGTAACACCACGGACCGGTAAAAAAGGTAAAGGTTTGTGGTGATACCTGACCACGTTTACATTTTACTTCTTAAATATTATTATAATGAACGTCGTGTTACAACTGTCAGTTTCTCACTTCTATTAGAATTTGTCAGCATATGCGTGCAAACATTTAAAGATTTAATCTAATAGCAAAAATGTCTTTGTTTTCTTTTTTAACGAGCTGTTATGAATTCGTAACAATTAATGTATTCATTTAATCATCTCGTAAAAGTTGTTATTGGCAGCGAACGCCATGCTGTTTTCTTCTCGCTCTGCTCGAAATTCATTTTGAGGGAATGTTTCTGATCTTGCTCACGCAGGAACAATGAAGAGCCTGCAGCGAACGCCATGCTGTTTTCTTCTCGCTCCGCTCAAGATTCATTTTGAGGAAATGTTTCTGATCTTGCCCACGCAGGAACAATTAAGAGCCTGCATACATAGTCGATCTCGGTACTTCTCTTCCAAAAACATTGATAGTTTACCAGCAGTCTAATGTATCACGAGTTGGTTAGAAACGCCGAACGGGGCAAATGTCAGTACGTATTTCGTTTTCTAAAATACTGGCAGCTTGGCGGGAGCGACAAGGCTGTATTGTTTGAGTTCGAAACTCTTTTTGAGGAAATGTTTCTGATCTCACCCACGCAGGAATTCGACAAGAGCTTGGTTGCGCCTGTCAACAGTACTTCGCTTTCAGAAATATTGGTAGTTCACCAGCAATCAAATATATCATTTGGGTTTGTTAGAAACGCCCAACACGACAAATATGTCTATATTTTTATCTTGTTTTCTGAAATAGTGACAGTTAGGCGAGTCCCGGCCAAAGCTGTTGTGTTTGCCCTTGCACTGACTCATTTTGAGGAAATTTTTCTGATCTTGTCCACACAGAAACAAAAGTATGGTTACGCCTCTCTATTTGTATTTCGTTTTCTACAATATTGGCAATTTGGCGAACTCGCGAGGCTGTTTTATTCACAAATGTCTTTGTTTTCTTTTTTAACGAGCTGTTATGAATTAGTAACAATTAATGTCATTCATTTAATCATCCATGCAAGGAATGTGTTACAAGCTACGGCTATTAAAGAACAGCCAAAGGATGGTGAACTGCCGAGATTTGATGCCACAATTAGTACTAATGTTTTGAGCAAAATCCCCTCACTTATCAGAGCAAATGTGAATCTTGAGTTTGTCAATTATACCACAAACGATCCAGACAAATGATATGGCCGTGACATGTGACATGCGGATCAGTTATAAATAAGTGAACATTTTCATGGACAAATATAGAAGAAAAAAAACAAACTGCCTGATTAATGCGATAAAACCATACTTGGTGTTGTTTACGCAATTACTGTGTTTGTTATTTCACTTACGCGATTCGGAGCTAAGTTGCTGGACTTTCAATAAATTCCAGAGCGGGGTCAGCTCTGATCCGGATAAGTGAAACAAAAACACAGTAGTTAATGTACTACACTAAGTATTGTTTTATTGCACAGTTCAGTTATTTTATGTTTTATTTGTCGATGAAAATGCCCAGTTATAACTCATATATTTGTAAACACATTGTCACAGCCATATACCATTTGCCTGGGTCGTCTGTGCTTTAACAAAATGTCAGTTTTGCATGTGTTTCGTTAATTCTGAAATATAAGAGGGAGTTTAAGCTTATTAATTCAAGAGCTCCGGTATAGCAGTTTCAGTATTTCCCCATTCTGAGATATTCACAACAGAAATGCACTTAAATATTCGAGCTCTGCCATGGTGTCTATTACCTTTGATCTACGTGAACTTCAGAAAGTGACTAGTGATGATGTTAAATGTGAACGTTAGTGAATGATGAGCAAAATGTTCGAACGCTGGAATACGCGAGAACTGTCCCTATCATGTCGCATTATCTGCGTCATGAAAGACATATCTCACACATTACAAAGAACTACCAGCAGACAGTTCGAAGTCAAGCTATATCAACACACTTTTTAGACTACCCTCGCATAAAAAATTATACAAATTTATAAAAATATCGTATATTATCCTTCACCGTTTAAATTAATAGACAACCGAATGAACTCCGACTTCGTGGATGCAAGACAGTAATAATTACTACATACAAATTATAAAGGCTCAATGACAAATGCGTGGAAAGTTTAATGTTTTGAACGTGTTAACCAAACTATTTGAGAAATACACCTTTGATACTAGAACAATATTATTGCGAAGCTTTTTTCTTATAACAGCTAGAATTATCTATCGGAGGATAACTGCATGAGATCGTGACACTGTCACTGGTTTATTTTGTTACAGCAGAGTCTGTTTTGTTTCTTCTTATCTGCATAATGGTTATTTTACGTTGTATAGTTTAACGCAACCAGTCTTTCCTTGTTATTGAGTTTTTTAAACAAAACATAAAACATTTTCACCTGCCGTTTGTTGTGCGACGTGCGACTGCGAAGCTTAAACTTTTACATTACTGGCAGCGAACGCCATGCTGTTTTCTTCTCGCTCCGCTCGAAATTCATTTTGAGGAAATGTTTCTGATCTTGCCCAGGCGGTGTGCGCATAACGATCGCTAAGGATCATGGTTAATAATAAAATTTAGCTCATTTGCATCAAGTCGCGCTCCGGTAAACATCTCATTTGCATCAACTCTCGCCTGTCTAGAGCGCTTTCGTTGATCAATTAATTCAGCTATTCAAATGGGCATAAAGAGTTTACTTCCTTTCATAAAAGAGTATCAGAGAAAGGTTAAACTAAGTGACTTTTCTGGGAAAACCGTGGCTATAGATGCTTCTTGCTGGATTCACAAGGCTTTGGCTGTGTCTATATCTCAAAGTGGAAATCGAGAAAGGTGACTAGATGTTTATAATTTATAAGCTTGCTTTACTGATGCTTTTAGTGAGATAGTTGGACTTATAAGAGTTCATAAATGACGACTATTTACTTTCAGGTTGGCTACTATTTTCAAGCGTTACTTGTCAATAGTACAGGTGGCTGAAATCATCCCATATGTTGTGTTCGATGGTCTTCCTTTGCCAGCAAAAGCAAGCGAAACAGAGAGAAGGC
This sequence comes from Paragorgia papillata, assembly GCA_035771165.1. Taxonomy (NCBI): domain Eukaryota; kingdom Metazoa; phylum Cnidaria; class Anthozoa; order Scleralcyonacea; family Coralliidae; genus Paragorgia; species Paragorgia papillata. Next base: position 1,572,902 of record JAWNZC010000095.1, read on the forward strand.
AAAGGTGAGAGAATTTTATATATTTGAAGCACAATTTGTTTTTCATGTTGTGAGTATTAAAATAGACAAACATTAATTATTTTCCAATATTTATAGATGTAGAGAAGACATTTTGCGTAGGGCAAGCAGAGAGGACATAACATTACAAGAGGCCAATAGACTTCGCAGTCAGGCAGTTTCGATCACCTTTGACGATATATCTACTTGTGTGAACGTGAGTTTAACTTATTTAAAAGCAACATACAGACTGCAGAATTTTTTCTATTTTCCTGCCAAGTTTCTTGTATTTTCCCTACTAATTTCTTTGCAATAAGTGCAGCTATACGACGAGAACTGAACCGATCTTTCTCATAACTTTAATAGATTTGTTTGAAGGAAAACATTCGGTATGTTGTGTCGCCATACGAGGCTGACGCTCAGATAGCCTTTCTGTTGAAAAATGGCCACGCAGACCTGGCAATAACAGAAGATTCTGACCTTTTAACATATGGTTGCAAGGAGGTTTGTGTTAATATATTTACCATTCGTATCTTATTAGAATTGTCTAGTCATATAAATTGACTCAGCTTGCATACAAGCCTCTTTTCATTACCACTATTAATTAAAAGCTCTCTCTCTAAAGATCGTTCCTGTCCGAATTGGTCTTTAGTATTTTATTCTGGCTCTCGCCAGACGATTTTATTCACCTCTGGGGAAGCCCTCGGACAGGAATGAGTTATAAACTATCTCTCTAAAGGCTGATATTTGCCACACTTGGGAATCATTTTGTCAGATATTGAGATAGCCTAATATTTCCTTTTCCTTACCTCATGTTTTTGGATATCAGATACTGTAGAATACCAAATAATTTCTACATACAGTGTAATGTCTATTGCAACAACTTGGAGGAACTCAGGAATACGAGCCTTTCATTTTTTATAGAAAAAAGGATGGTTGTAGATCTGGTAGTTTGTCAATAAAACACCAACATTGTCACTATAATTATTAACTTCTTTCCAGTTGAATTGGATCATAATGTCTGATTCAGACTTTGGTATGTTCCTCCGCCTAACGCCTGGCAATTTTATTTGCCCAGGGAAAACCCCTCAGTGGAGAAGGGGTCAAAGCTTTTTGCCTTCATAATGTCCATCAACAGGTTTAGTTTATAAATCATGAGATATTAAATGATTTTTTTTTAATAATCCATGTAGGTGTTAGTAAAGGTTTGTCTGAGTGGTGAAGGGCAACATTTCATCTTGAAGGACATACTGGATGGCCTGAAACTTAATTTCAAACAATTTCAAAATATGTGTATTTTAGCTGGGTGCGATTACCTCAGCAATGTCAGAGGTATTGGTATCCATCGTGCATATCAGCTCATTAGTAGAAGCGATACTTGGTTTGATGCACTGATCGAGAAGGGTGCATCCAAGGATTACGAAGACCATTTCCTTGAGGCAGTAGCTGTGTTTGAACATCAAACCGTTTTTGATGTTGAGGCCTTGAAAACTGTACCTTTGGAGAAATGGGAGGCTGGTTTATCAACTGAACTTCAACACCTTTGTGGAATGTATCCTTGATCATATACTACAATTTATACCGAAATTGAGTTACACTAATTTATTATTATTTATGTTTATTATACAAAATAGTGTGTTTTATTGAGTTTCCACTACTAATAAAAGCACCACTAATAATCTCTCATGTGTGATTATTTATGATAATCTCACATGTGACGATTATCACAATAAGCAATATATGGAGTTTACTGCTCTATTTTTGCAAGGCAATAGGACAATTTTTTATATAAGACATATAATAAACAGAACTTTGCTCACTCGTGAGTATTTGTTACCTTAACTTGCTTTACAGATTATTAGAAAATGAATTCTCCAATGATATGGCTGCTGGGAACATTGACCCAAAAAGTCATTTGAAAGTCAACAACCATGCTCTTCCTAAAAAGGTGATTTAGTGTAATGCGTATTTCCACAATTGCATAATCATGTAATCATATTCAACTCCCTAATTTTAATCATGTACTATAGGTTGCAGATGTTGTATCAAACTGTTCTGGTGATGAAATGTCTTCTGAAACAAATGGTATGTTGTTGTGTTCCTTTTATTTAAAACTGTTTGTTGTTATTCGGATTTTCATGCCAAAAGACAATCTTCATGCAACTTGTGAGTAGCAACAAACAGTTTTTTTGTTTATATATAATTGAATAGGATGTGCAAGAATGGAAGTATCAATTGAAAATGTAGAGGGACCATCATTCTCATATACAATACCATCCTTCCCAGTCATAACAGTGGACCTGATGAGAGTTACATACGTCAACAAGGAAAAGTTATTCCAAGGTGTTGTAAATGCAATAGATCATCCAACTTTGCATCCTGGAAAATATGTATGTACATCACACTGTGAAGTAAATATTGAAGGAGAGAACTACACAGTCCTCTGGAAACTACACCCTGACAATCTGTCTTTGTGCCCAACACCAATGAAGAATGACCCTACAGTACATATTTCTGATACTGCAGATGTAGTCCATGTAGATGAAGGGACACATTGTTTGCCATTTAAAGTTCTTGGAACCTGTTATTCAGGATCAAGACAGAAAGCCCTTGAAGAGGCTTATGAATGCCTGTATGAGTACAACAGACCAGTTTTTGTTAAATTGGAAACAGAGCCGGAGAACCAACATGACAAAAATGCAGTGGCAGTTTATATTATGTCAACAGACGATTACGATAAAGTTGGCTACATCGCAAGTGAACTAACAAAATACATACATGCACCATTGCAACAATCATTGCTAGAGGTTTCTGTGAAGCAAATTCGTTTCCGTACGACATACCTCTTAATGGGATTCTACTTAACTATTAACATAACTAAGAAGGGGGCATGGGATGGCACTGTAGTCAAGGCTAGCTGTAAGGTATATTAACATATTAAGGTATATTTACTGTTACAGTGCAGGTTTTACTGTATTTGATTCAGAACCACCAGAAATCAAATGAAGTTCCAAATACAACCTCTTTGCTACTTTGAATGCAGTGATTATACAGTGTTAATAATCCTATTAATGAGGTTAGAATAGCAAAATAACTCTGTGCACCTGTCTTAACCATGAAACACACTAAAGGAATGTTGAATTTGTAACCTTTATAGTGACAACATACAAAGAAACTATTGAAATCTGGTGGTTCATTTGTAGATTACATAAAACTGCTACAACAACAAAATGTAAAAATTATTTGTACACTATAAATAGTTAACTGCTCTTATCATTTCAACATCAAAACTTTTACTCAGAAGTCAGGACTGGACAGAAATGACATCATAGTTTGTAATACCTATTTTGTTTGTAAATACACTGTATAAACCTTGTCAACAGCTATTTTGTATGACTCAAATGTTATTATTAAGTCACATGTGGTGGCAGTTCTACTGGGGCTCTATGGAACTTTGCTCTGGCAGTCAGTTGCCCTTTTTGTGGAAGCGAAGCTCTGTTGGCAACAAATACCCCAGGGTCTCCTCTCCGTGACAATTTAACTTTGTCAAGTCTCTCTGTTGCACCATTGTCCGATGGCTGATTAAAAGAGGGTAACTTGAATTCCCTATACCGATCCTTGGCCCCTGTCCAGTAGAAAAATTTTAAATCGGGATTAATTCTTTTGTTGAATTCACTCAGGATCTTGGTCTGCGCATCATGAAATTGCTTAAGATCAAAGATCCCTCCTAGCATTTCATGAAGAAGGGCAAACATGCTTTCAACATCATCAGTTGCAGATGCTCTGGGGTGCTCCGCAGGAAGATGTCTTGCTGCATATTCCAGGCGACGCAATTCTCTGCTCTCCAGGTTAGCAACCAGACCAACTACAACCTCTCTAGTGAGACCACAAATACCCTTTAACGGCCTAGAGTGCATTAGAAAGTTACATGTAAGACAATTGCTTAAACATTGTCATTGGTATAATTGACTCCATGCAAAAGTAGATGTAGCTGACTGTTCATTTAAGATTATTCTATGAACATTTAAAATGAATGGTTATTCATTTAATTAATATAAGTCAGCTGGCGGCTGATGGAGCTTTGGAAGTTTCTGTCTAAACTAACAAGTTAAATTAATGTTGCAATATCAACGAAAGGTATGTATATCAATTGAGTAGATAAAAACAGTGTGTGATGTAAATTCACATAATTGTATTAAAGAAATTCAATTTGGCAACGAGTTGCATATGCATTAAAACAAAGCTGAATAATGAAACTTAAATCTTACATGCTGAATGGCTGAATGTGTTGAGTAAAATCGTTTCCCAGAATAAAATATTGCAGACTCAGCTTGGGATGGAAAGGGTTATAAATATAGTGGTATGTACATGTTTTTAAACATCCATACTGTACCTGTTGACATCTATGGTGCTGTAATCTGGCATGAAGTTGAACCAGGGCATCCAGTCATCCAAGAGCCACTCTTTCATGTCTTTGCAATACGATGACCGTACTGGTTCGGAAAGACCTCGACCATCGACAGCTTTATGCCAGTTATGAATGATTTTGAGCACCTTGGTACTACTGGTATGGCCCTTACACTCAAGGAAAGAAATGACACCTGGACTAATGAGACGTTCACAATCAGGCACAGACTGCTTGTTTTTTCCGGTGAGTGACTCGTATGTCAGGCCTGTAGATGGGTTGTGTAGAGCTTCTTTTAAATGCCGCAGATCAATTCCTGGAATACGACCATCTCGCAAGCATGATACAACTCTCTTCAGGAGGTGGTTGTGATCTTCTCGATGATGGATCAGCTCCACCGTTGTGTCCTTCTCTGGCTGGTAGAGATATGCACTGAAATCAGCTGGATCGTTTTCATCAAACTTCAGGTCACTAACTTTCTTCCGGTAAAGGTAAATTGCCAATATCGATTTCAGGACCTCTTCTGGTGTTTCATCTCTACCTGTAATGTGATTTGAAAAGGAATGCTTTATTATTCTGTATTTTCCATGCAAGTATTGGTCCTATTAAAATTTAGCTTTTTCTAATAATACACAGCACCTTCAATCCAAGGAGATGGATCATACATGAATGGGAACAGCTTTCTTCTTAAAATATATATGGCTTGTTCAAATGGTATTGATGGTTCTTCATTTTTCATGAAATCGTCAAGCCATAAAAGATCTTCCAGAGGAATTGCTGGGTGGCATTCCAACGGATTACCTGTTGGAGAATCAAGGAATATAATTAATTAATATATCACAGTAGTCTTTTTGCCAATCCTCAAGGTGAATCTGTTAAAACAAAGGACTTTTTCTGACACTTTGACAGCCTGTGCAATTGCCATCATAGAAGCTGTTACTTTGAAGATGGATGCTAGAACCTTCGGCAATATAACTTTTTTTGTACCAGAACCACCCAGAGGATTGGGAAAGAACAAACATTTTGTTTCCAGGATTCACCATATACCCAACATAGTTTACTATGGAGCACCATTTACTACAGTAGGTAGTATGAAGTGGTGATGTTTCCCGCTTCCGTGACATGGGGCAAGGTTCTTTTCCAAATCTTTTTGTTAGATAAACTTAACCCAAACACGAAACCTAATCCTAACAAAAAGATTTGGTAAAGAAGTAGTTAGGGCCATTATTTTAACATTGTTGGATGACATTGGTCCAACAATGTTGGATCCGTTTAAACAGGCTTGAAAAAACAGTTGAGCAGCCCCGTGAATCACTGCTGTTATCTGCTTAGGCTTGGTGTTATCTGCTTAGACTTGGTGTTTTCAGGGCCACATAACGCTGTTATCTTGATACCAGTAAATAAATTTAACTTTAACCGATTGAAGGGCAGGTCCCCTGTTGTGATAAATATTGAAGTGCAAATACCCTTGCCTCTTTAATAATAAGTTGATTATTGTACATTGTATGTTAAATACCTTGACTACCAAATTGGAAATACCGAATAATGACATCTTTTCTAGTTCGTCGGGCCTCATTCCTAGCATCTTTGATGATTTCAATCACAGATATTGGTCGCTCCTTTCCAAGTGTTCTTAAGGAGTTGAACTCACCATCAGTTGTAAATCCTGCAACAAATGAGAGTATATTACATTATTTGTGCTAAACAAAATGATGTATTCATTGTTTACTAACTGTCTGCAGAAGGTAGTTACTTTAGGATGATTTACATGTAACTGATGTTAACCAGGACTACTCTTACTCTACTCCACAACTAGTTATACTGCTTACCAACAACTGTCATTCCCACACGCTTCATGGCATCCTCCACCTTGATTTCCAGATCTCTCAAATGTGCATCTGTTAGTGATTTGTAAGGAATGAATTGCACTGGGATGGCATATGGCTTTCTATTTCTCAGTTCATCCGAGATCATAAAAACCAAAAGGTAACTAGCAGCCAATCGTTTCTTCGAATAGAGGTCTTTGAGGTATTTTAAAAGACCTGACTTCAGCTTAACCATGTTACAGGCACTCACTCCACCAACATTACTGCACTCTTCCACAACACCATCTAATTCGACTACCAACACCCTTGCTTTCTTCAAAAGCTCTTGGAAGCCAACAACACTCCAAGCCAATTCCATCAATTTTTTCTCACCTGAACGCTCTCCTTTCACTACACTATTGTATATTTTGTTTGCTTCTTCACTACCCTTTGTAAGAAATTCCAAATCTTTCTCCAATTCCATCTTCACCTTCTGAATATCAACATCAATTGCTTTCACCCTTGTTCGAATGCCAATATTCTTAACAAAACCACACCTAGACCGGTATTCAGCAACCATCAACTGCAGAGAACCATCCCCAAAATCCTCATCACCTTCCCAACAACCACGCATACTTTCCCTTAACCCTTTCCTGAGGTCGCAAGCATCTGCTTTGATCCACCATCTCCCATGAGGATTACTCTGGTGAGCTTGCTTAAGGCCATTGGTCTAAAATTACAAAAATAAAAAGGAATATATTATACTGTATGGCTGAGCAACCAACCTATATTGTTATGTACCGGTACCATAAATCCAGTAACAGCCTAAAGCACCAGCATCCCACTATGCTGAACAAAATTGATGATCACCCTCAAATGTACATACTAGATCAAAATACTTACTTGAATATCAACAGTTTTTTGTAAATCCTGAAGATAAAACACGCTTCTGAATTTCTCGAACTCCTAAGCTCGCGATATTCACTTTGCTCTATTAAAGTAAAGATCAGCTTGGCCTTTAATAAATTATGGTATAAGTATTAATTATATTTTAAAAGCATCTTTTATTTGACACACAATAAATTAAGTACTATATAAAAACAATCAATGCAATCAATGGATGTTTGAAACTATGAAATTTATTTGAAAAATCAAGAAACTACTCTATTCATATAATAAAATACTAATAATATCTGTAATAATAATAATAATAATAACAATAATAATAATCAAAATAATAATAATAATAATATTTTTATGAGATCCTAAAGTGTATGATTAACCCTTTACTGGGCAGATTTCTAGGTCTTCCCTTCACGAGTAAAATAAATAAAGTTGCCAAATGACAGATGAAATATTATTTTTATTTACCGTATTTATAAGAATAAGCTCATGTTACTCAGCCTACCTTTAAAGGATCAAATATTGCTGAATTACGCTTGACTTTCTTGGACTGACTTGGTTGAATGCCGTGGTATTTTTCCATCTCTTTTGGACTAATTAACCCATTTTCCATTTCAATTCGGTCATTCTCTGTTACATGAGTCCATAAATGTGGAACACAGAATGTTTGATTTTCTCCTAAAACATTTGTTTGTTCACTTTCTCTGCTACAGTCATGAACAATAGTACTAGAGCCATTAAGGACTGGCAATACAGGTGGCACATCCATGCTCGATAGCTGTAACCCATCATCTCGTAACAGTTCTCCATTGTCCACATGATCACTTGGACGACCAGAAAGTGACAAACAGTGGAAGGTTGATTCCATTGCCTCTAAACTTTCACCATGGGGAAGGAAATCCTCGTTGAATGACTGCTCATATTCACTTTGGCTGACAGTAACCTCAACATCTCCACTTTCTAGTGATTCAAGGTTTATTCCACTTTCATCAAGTGCAATTTCCACTAGAGACTTCACTGGACCCATCTCCTTTTCTTCACACTCTTCATACTGCCATACTGGCCCTCTGTGTAAGCATAGCCACTTATGCCCAAATTGAGCAAACATGGTTTCAAGCCATGATGCATAATGTTCTTCAAACCCCAATTGCCTTGTTTGAGAACTTGAAAAAAAACGAATGTTATAGTCGATTAAACCATAAGGCATTCTGTCCAATGGCATTCGTGTATTTGTTTCTAGATTTGGCCTTTTGAAACACTCACACAGATTAAAAATTAGATTGTGCTTTCCCTCATCAAGTAAAGTCTTCATCGCACTCAGGCTTGTGTCTAGAAAGTCAGGATTTACAAATTTAAAGAAATCCATGCCACCAGATTCCAGGACAGTAAGTTTAAATAAATAGTTGAAGAGCTGTTTCCTTAGCCGAGTAGACATTGTGGTTTTAAAGCAGGCCAAAAACTCTTTTACTAAGTCACCAACATAATGCACTGCTGGGTTACCATCTGGGATAGTTGGGGAAGATTGAAATACAGGAGACAGTGGTTCATCTAATATAGTTGAACTTTGTGGGGTGTCACCAGTTTGAAATCCACTTTGACCACCAAGACCAATGTTGCTATGAGATGATACATAGTCAATATTGAGGCATTCTTCTGCTTCTGATAAAGAGCCAAATTCTTTTGACAGGTGTTTTGTTACTCTTGTGCGGCAAGAAGCACCTTGTAAATTAAAGAAATCAGAGTGGGAAATTACAAAGCAGAACATATTTATTACAGTAATATCAAAGCATATGCAAATACTGCACATCCAAAATAAAAAAAACTGTTTATTATTTTAAACTTATTAAAATTTTACAAACCTGTCCTGTTCAAATGACATGCATTGTTTACAGCACTTGCACATGAATTCCAAAAAGCATTATCTTTGGTCATTGGCCATTTATCGTTCCATGCATCTTTCCAGAACAGACAAATATATTGGACTAATGCTGATTTTTCTTTAAGGGTCCAGTCACATTTACCAGCTGAAGGCTCATTCTGTTTAATATTTCCAAACGTTTCTGTTTCACTGTCAAACAGGTTCCTTCTGGATTTCCCCTGCACAGGACGTTTACAAGTTGGCTTGCCTGGTGTGTTGCCTTCCACAATATAAGGTCTCTTGGCGGCCATATTGACTCAACCTACCAAAAGTCACCAAGTTTAAAACAATAAAAGTGGGCCATGCGATGGGTAGCGTTCGGGAGCGAACATAAAGCACTATAGTTAAAGGTTGAAAGATAAGAATAAGACCATTCTCAAGAGTCAAACTATTACATATAACCAGTTATAGATTTAAATAGAATGACCTCAGATTACTCAGTGAAACGCGTCAGATGTGTTTGGTAAGAATAAAATACAATAGAAAACGAGTATTCTTTCAAATGATACAGAAATGTCTTTCTGATGAACTGATAAGGCTAACTGAGTAAAATTACTACTGATTCATAGCACAAGTAATACAGAAAATGACAGCAAAAACTTACCAAATTATGTCTGCTTTGCCGCCATCTTGAAAACCCTATAACCAGACTCCTTAGCGATCGTTATGCGCACACCGCCTGGATCTTGCCCACGCACTTACCCGCTCTGGAAATTATTGAAAGTCCAGCAACTTAGCTCTGAATCGAGTAAGTGAAATAACAAACACAGTAATAAGCCATTTGCACAATGACGTATGATAGCGTTGGGTGACTACAACTACCAGAATGCTTTGCCATACTAGAGCCTAAGAGCCTACCACTATTAAGAACCTCAGGCTGAAATTAAGAATTTATTTATATCAGAATAGATAAGAATACAAGAACCTATCCCAGGCTGATTTGGTGAAATATAGGTTCTTGTTACCGGTTTTTACTGTATCCTCCATTTATCAACACTAGAATGCTAGCAAAGCACTCTGGTAGTTGTAGTCACACAACGCTGTTTTACGTCATCGTGCAAATAGCTTATTGCGTATGGTTTTATGCATTAGTTCAGTTATTTTTTTCTATATTTGTCGATGATAATGTTCACTTATTTATAACTCATATGTCACATTGTCACGGCCATATCATTTGTCTGGATCGCTTGTGGTATAATTGACAAACTCAAGATTCACATTTGATATGATCAGTGAGGGGCTTTTTCTCAAAACATTAGTACTAATTGTTGCAGTTCACCATCTTTTGGCTGTTCTTTAATAGCCGTAGGTTGTAACACATGCCTTGCATGCATGATTAAATGAATGACATTAATTGTTACTAATTCATAACAGCTCGTTAAAAAAGAAAACAAAGACATTTGTGCTATTAGATTTTTTCTTTAAATATTTGCATGCACGCTGACAAATTCTAATAGAAGTGAGAAATTGACAGTTGTAACACGACGTCATTATAATATTATTTAAGCAGTAAAATGTAAACGTGGTCACCACAAACCTTTACCTTTTGTACCTTGGTGTTACCTTCTTGTTAAGGATCTCGCAATGCATGTGATCAATTAAAATGTGTTTAAATTATTGTTTGTGTTTAATAATAGATAATTTGCAAAACATTGCTTCATAATAACAGTCTTGTTTTCATTCTTACCATTTTAAACAGAAACTGTCTGTGTGCTGAGTATTGTTCGTGTTATATCTAGAATACGCTTTATAATGTAAGACGCTTTGTATTTTACAACGTTTCTTATCAATAGCAAAACTTTGCACAATATAGAAACCGACAGGAGAGAGAACCCAAAAAGCCATCGAAAAACTCATGTATCGTTAACAAGATGCTTTGCGCGCATCACTCCCATTACATCTAGCTCCCCTGGTATAGTCCATAAAAAAATCCTTTCATATTACACTTCCATCACCACGTCAGTAATGCTAATACATGTATCACACTTTCATGAATTTCATCCGTTCAATAGGGCTGCAGGTTTTTATCATAGTAAATCATATTAATACCAGGAACTTCTGTGTGAAAGCAAGCGCAGGCTAAACTATACTTAAAGATTGCATAATAGCACTATAAGTAAACTTCATGTTTCAAAATTAACCCATCCAAATGTAGCGAGTGAGGCGACGTGGCTTTCCAACTGTAATTTTAAGAAAGGACTGGTAACAAGTAGGGCGTCGATACATGCGTTTTGCCGTATGTCGTTGTCAAATATCGTTGTTTCCTCCGCCAGAAGGTTATGTTTTTACCCCGTCCTGTCTGTTTGTTTGTTTGTCTGTTGGTTTGTTTGTTTGTCTGTCTTTCGCCAGGATATCTCAAAAATTATCACACCGATTTTCAGGAAAGTTTGCAGAAGGGTTGGCCATTAACTAACGAGCAAACCATTCAATTTTGGTTGAATTTAGTCAAAAGTTGGATGAGAAATTAATTAAAATCTGACCGCAAGATTCTCCGTGTAGAAGAAATGCTTGATTGCGCTCATTATCCTTATTTTATGCAAATATTTTTGCATAATTTTGGTACTAGTGCAATCAAGCATTTTATTCATACACTGATGCATGTTTTGATCTCGTGAGCTAGCCTGCTTAGCAGGATATGGTTCGTTTTCTTTTTAAACGTCTCTAATAACCCGCTGGCGGAGGTATATGCAGTCACTGACTGCTCCCTAGTTTGAACACTTTAATTGTTTTACCAATATTAGTCTAACTAGTACCTAAATTCGACAAGTAATCCGATTTCGCCACAACTGTAAACTCCTCTCCCACGGAAAGTTTACACTATGCCTCGTGTAAATTTTTCCTTCTCATCACTATACTTTCAGTTTCACAGAAACTTTGCACTAAAAATTAGCTTCAAATACAAGACAAATTGGATTTCGTTCGAGTTCCTGTATATACAAAGAAAGCCAAAAAATTTCGGCGTAATACCTAGAATTCATAGCAAGAATAAATCACGCAATGTTCTACCCTAAGTCATGCAAATGTTCCAAACATGAATTTATAATATAATATATATATATATATATATAAACAAATAAATAACTATATATAAGTCGCAACGCCATCTACATGATTCCATGCCACGAATGTCCACAACAATACATAGGAGAAACATCAAAGAAAGTAGAAACACGACTGACAGAACACAAAAACGCTATTAGACGACACGACCCTATATCTCTTCCGGCAAACCAGACGACTATGGACACACTTTTGACTGGTCAGATACAAAGATACTAGGCCAAAGCTACTACAAGATTTTCTCGCGTATTCAAAGAAGCCTGGCACAGCATCGACAGATCCACATTCAATAGACACATAGAAATACCCACAGCCTACCATCAACTTAAACACGCTTCATTCCATCAACTCAAACAATCAGATCATAATCCATCAACGAATATCCGCAACTCAAGCACTCAAAACAAGGATAAGAAGAAACCCAACACCGGAGTTTCCCCTGAGGACAGTGCGATTCAAAATCAACCAACGGACAAAAGAACCAATCGCTACACAACGGCAACAAACAATCAACCAATTACACGCTCACAACGATTACAATCACGAAGACTATCATTGAGACTATCTAATTTTGTTACATAAAAATATAGGTAGTTGGTTGGTAATTAATTTTAACTTATGTAATGTATTATTGAATGTATATCTTAACCAGCTATTATGTGTTTAAATATTCTGCAAGTACTCATAATTCAGTTCTATACTGCCAAGATTTTCATATCTTATCTAAGACACATGGATGGTCAACACAATAAAACACTAGACCTATCATCTTTCTCTCACTTCTGATGAAGACTCGAAGCACCGAGTCGAAAACTCAAGAAAAAGTACATTGAATCCAGAGAACTCTTAACGAACACATTATGCCTGGATTACAAATCTTCAAGTCATATATATATATATATATATATATATATGATATAAACATATTTTAATTAAAAAAAAAGAAGAGGTAAACAGAAAATTAGCAAGTTTGAGCCAAAAGCACTATAGCTTATCTAAATATTTATATTATATATATATATACGCCTATTGGGTTTCATTTTAGACTTGTCAAGTTGCCGACTTATATATAGTTATTTATTTGTTTATTTATTTATTTATTTATTATATATATATATATATATATATATATATATATATACGCCTATTTGGTTTCATTTTAGACTTGTCAAGTTGCCGACTTATATATATAGTTATTTATTTGTTTATTTATTTTTTTTATTATATATATATATATTTATTATATTTTCAATTGCATGTTTGGGACATTTGCATGACTTAGAGTAGAACATTGCGTGATTTATTCTTGCTATGAATTCTAGGTATTACGCCCTAGAATATTGATGTATATAGTGTTAATGTTACAAGAGTTCGTCGTGTTTCGCATTATATGTTGTCAGTTTTCGAAATTTAGTTTTCATAATTTTAATCTCATAATTTTTTTTACATATTTTTACTACCCAGAAAGCATAATATTTGTCGTGTTTGGCGTTTTATCCAACCCACGCCAATATTTTGATTGCTGTTGAACTGCCAATATTTCTGAAGGCGAAGTACCGAGAGGCGTAAGGCAATGCTGCGTGGGCAAGATCAAAAATATTTCCTCAAACGGAGTTGCGAGCGCGAATAAAACAGCCTCGCGAGTTCGCCAAATTGCCAATATTGTAGAAAACGAAATACAAATAGAGAGGCGTAACCATACTTTTGTTTCTGCGTGGACAAGATCAGAAAAATTTCCTCAAAATGAGTCAGTGCAAGGGCAAACACAACAACTTTGACCGGGACTCGCCTAACTGTCAGTATTTCAGAAAACAAGATAAAAATATTGACATATTTGTCGTGTTGGGCGTTTCTAACAAACCCATATGATATATTTGATTGCTGGTGAACTACCAATATTTCTGAAAGCGAAGTACTGTTGAGAGGCGTAACCAGGCTCTTGTCAAATTCCTGCTTGGGCGAGATCAGAAACATTTCCTCAAAAAGAGTTTCGAACGCAAACAAAACAACCTCGTTGCTCCCGCCATGCTGCCAGTATTTTAGAAAATGAAATACGTACTGACGTTTGCCGCGTTCGGCGTTTCTAACCAACTCGTGATACCTTAGACTGCTGGTAAACTATCAATGTTTTTGGAAGCGAAGTACCGAGACTATGTATGGAGGCTCTTAATTGTTCCTGCGTGGGCAAGATCAGAAACATTTCCTCAAAATAAATATCGAGCGGAGCGAGAAGAAAACAGCATGGCTTTCGCTGCAGGCTCTTCATTGTTCCTGCGTGGGCAAGATCAGAAACATTTCCTCAAAATGAATTTCGAGCAGAGCGAGAAGAAAACAGCATGGCGTTCGCTGCCAATAACAACTTTTACGAGATGATTAAATGAATATATTAATTGTTACGAATTCATAACAGCTCGTTAAAAAAGAAAACAAAGACATTTTTGCTATTAGATTAATTCTTTAAATGTTTGCACGCATATGCTGACAAATTCGAATAGAAGTGAGAAACTGACAGTTGTAACACGACGTTCATTATAATAATATTTAAGAAGTAAAATGTAAACGTGGTCTGGTATCACCACAAACCTTTACCTTTTTTACAGGTCCGTGGTGTTACATTTTTGTTAAGGATCTCGCAATGCATGTCATCAATTAAAATTTGTTTAAACTATTGTTTGTGTTTAATTATAGATAATTTGCAAAACATTGCTTGATAATAACAGTCTTGTTTCCATTCTTATCATTCACTCGATCCTCACCGATATTCATTCGCGTAACTGACACTCAACAGTGAACAGTGCACAAAAAGTCGACCCCATATCGGCCTGACAGAAACTGTATGTGTGGTGAGTATTGTTCGTGTTATATCTAGAATACGCGTTATAATGTGAGACGCTTTGTATTTTACAACGTTTCTTATGAATAGCAAAATTTTGCACAATATAGAAACAGACAGATTTTCAACTAACGAACTGTACATGCAGTTGGTAACCTAGCTCAACCATCTATACAAGCTTTGTTGTACAACCACTTACAACCACTGGACGTTATTCACATGCAGGTATGGTTATTCGTTTCTCATGAACGTAATTGTTGCATGCCCTGTGCTTTTAAGGTATCATCGCGTAGAATCACGGCCATCAGTATAGAAGCAGCAAGAATCTTTCGTATATTTTTTTAATATATGAACATTATTCTAACTTTCAAGAAAATTATTGATTCTTTCCTAATACATAATTATTGTGGTGCCCTAATGAGTTAGCTGCGCAGCAGGCTCCCGGACAGCTTTATATTGCAACGAGTCACGAGTTAACTCCCGTTTATATTCCTCCTGCGAGTTCGTTCGTTGTTCGTTAGTTCGTGCGGAATCAATATTCGCAATACCAGACTGAGTCTGCTTGTTGTACCAGAAACTAGAAAGTTGTGCTGGCGCCTCCAAAGCGCAAATTTTTGGGTGTATTTTTTGAACTCGCTGTAACTTTTTAATGTTTAGTTTTAATAGTAAGCGATAATCGTAGCTGTCAGAAATATATACAGTACTACGTTTATTATTTATTTATTTATTATTTATAAGGGGGTTGGGAGGGGGGAGGTGGGGGTGAGAGTTTTTTGTATTCCGTTTTCTTTGTATTCTGCATAATTAGAAAATACAAGAGGCAAGTAGAGCATTGCTAGTAAAGCATGCAGTAGAGCATTAACAACTTAGCATCAGGTAAAAAATCTTATTAATATAAATACACAGGTGATTATAGAATATCATTTAAAGAAAATGTTGTTCCTAAAAACGAAAATATGTATTTATACTAAAACAATTATTCGCCTCGGGCTCAGTGAATATCGGTGAATAATAACCTCGACTTCGTCTCGGTTATTATACACCGATATTCAATCGCCTTCGGCGAATAATTGTTAAATAATGGCAACACCTGCCTAAAATATTTTATTAGTATAAATACACAGGTGATTATAGAAAATCACGCGCGCTGATTGGTCGAGCTACTTCGGATTAATTCTCGATAATCACCTACAGTGTTTATTCAAAATGGCCGCCAGCCAAGTTGTCAATGCGACAGACGAGGAAATTAACAATTTTAAAGAAAATGTTGTTCCTAAAAGTACGAAAATGTGTATTTATACTAAAACAATTATTCACCTCAGGCTCAGTGAATATCAGTGAATAATAACCTCGACTTCGTCTCGGTTATTATACAACGATATTCACCTCGCCTTCGGCGAATAATTGTTAAATATTCGATATCAACAAGAAACGTATATAGACAGGTTTACATTCAGAACGTTTGTTAAAACTTTGCTCGTTGTAGCTAAGCAATATGGGATGCATCCGGTCTGATACATACAGTTGGCCCTTTCTTCAATAAAATGCTATCTTTCAGCAATGGAACCATCACCGCGATGACTTATTTTTATCCATATGGTTCATCGCTAGGGGTCTTTCTTTAGCGTTGAAAACCGAACAAAAATACATTGTCTCCGTTCTTGTTTCTTTCCCACGCGGGCTGGGGAACGGGAATCGTTTCTGTATGCTCCCTATAAAGCGCAGTGTTTGTTCACGACTTGGTATAAAAGCCAAACCGGCTCCTAACGACCTAAATATAATACTACCACGATTCCTACATGTAAACACTTGCGACGGACGTCTTTTTGCACTCATTTTTACACGGAATGGGCAACGTATATAGCGCTTTTCAAGATATTAAATTTTGAAGCAACTTGCTGCTCATAACTCGCCACCCTTTGCTCGTAGCGAGCTTCTATACTTGTCACAGAAAACTTCTAGCACGTTACTTTCCACTTATAAGCGCGAGTTATTCGATAAAAATCAAATAAAATGTTTACCTTGCTATTTAGCGTCTGTTGGCCGAACGATTTCTTGTCCGCATTTTTGCGGATACTGGTTGTTAAACCATATCCGCTATGTCACGAGCTTGGTTGCACTTGACTATGTATTACAGAATCATCCCGAGAGAAACATGAGGAAATTTTTCATGATTTTCTTACACTGCTAAAGTCCACAATAAAATTCGGCTGACTCGAGCGGGATTTGAACTCGCACCTTGTGTAAGAAAATCATGAAAAATTTTCTCATGTTTCTCAGAGATGTTTCGTCAATCACGTGATCAATCACTTAGATCATGCAGGATGCTATTTGTATGTACGAACGTTGTACGAGCGTACACGAAAGCAAGCGAAAGGAAGTCGAATTTAGCTTTGGCGAATGCGAAATATAGCACAGCAAACACACAATTAAATGACGCCATTATACGTGGATCAAAAGGTGTGATCTTCATCAGCAGACGGCAGTGGATGTTTAGGGAACTTTTCAACAATGAGAAGAAGGTAAGAAAACATGATACGTTGATTAAACGAAGAGGAAAACGTCAAGCATAATAAATATTTATAAGCCAGCTGGCAACGGCTCATTTAGGAATTATTTGTTCTTCTGGACCTAATTCACAGACTGCGGTTGATAATTTAGATATAAGAATAAGATAGACAGCTTATATACTTTGGAGTGACTCATAAAATAGATTTCGGAGCATTGAAGTAGTTTTTCTTGTTTTTATAGGTTTACCGTGTAAGTGTAATAAAATTTGCAAATGCATTATTAAATTTGTTCTACTAAATTTTCAAATGCATTATTAAATTTGTTCCATCATTGTATATAACAACAATTTTATCTGACTCTACAAAGTATCATTCTGTCAACGTGTGGTCTGACTATACACGCATCTCAAAGTAAAATCAAATTTAAAACTAAACTTGGTGCTCAAACTCTATGTATACCCGTATTAAACTGAACACTTAGTAAAGAATTGACTAACATGACACATGTGCAATAATTTACAAATATACTGAATTTATCAACTTCCAACTAGCACAACTGTTTATAGTGAGGACTAAGCATTGAGCAATGCTTAATTAACTCCCCATTCAAGAATACATTACTCCACTGGTGTGTGTGTAGGAGGGGGGTGAGCAGGGGGTGCAGCGGCTTATACTGAATTGAATTGATCCAATCCGTGTGCATATAACTATAAAATTGTGTGTTTAACATAGTTTAGTTGACCAGAAGGAGTAATGAGTTCTTTTTTTTAAAAAAATTTTCGGCAATTTTTTTCTTTCTTTGGTTCAATTTTGCAGTCTGCGTGTTCACATGAGATCAAGTTATCTTAGGGTCTAAGGGATAACTTTGGAAACCTGATCAGAGTTGTCCTAGTTCAACATGAGAAAACACACTATACCAAGTAATCCCTTGTCTTTCAATATGGGTCTAGCTTGATCATGTAAAGACTCAGAGTGTGCATGTATGTTTAAACATGTCAAAACATGTCAAAGTTTACCCTGCCCCTGAAGATAGCTTAGGTGGAAGCACTTGCATGGATGTTGGGATAACTCTAGCCCTAGAATAACTCTATTGCTCAGACTAATTAAAATCTCTAATTCCAAATTACATATGTATTGGTTTCGTGTCAACGGTTTACTTTAAATTGTAACCCCTTCCCTGAGATAACTTGCCTTTTGTCAGTTTTATGAAGAATGCACTCTGAGGGTCTGAGTGCATGGGGAGTTTTTAATCCAGTTAACCAGGCTCAAGTAGTCAAGTTATAGTTCTATTACATTGGAACAGCCCATACTGAAACCAAACAACAGTGAAAATATGCTAAAATTCTGGGAAATATTTTGTTTATGTTTTACACGTCTGCTTAGCCCCATTAATGGGCATGACAGTTGCATAGCCATGGGGCTTCAGAATGTTTCAAGATATCCCCAACAAAAAATTGGATGAATCTTGAGGAACCCCACTCTGCTGTATAAAATGTTAATGTTGCCAGCCAGACTAAAGTTTTCCTCCAGCAATAGTCATCTTCAATTTCGTTGAATGCAAACTAGATGTTGTACTCAACATGATGCACAAACATAATTTATTACAGAAAAGAGCAGTATATCCTCTTCTTATATGGCAGCAGCGCTGAGAGGTCCGAATACGGAAATCCTGTAATTTGATTGGTTCATAAGCGGTCGGATATTTCCCGTATCCGCCCGATCAGAGCGGAAACCGTAAGTTTCGTAATTTTATAAACAAAATGGCAGTCATGTCAGTATATCGGCAACAAGATGGATTATAATTTCAGAACTACTCATTGTTGAAATATATCGTGCAGGTATATGTTGTTAGAAATTTTATAAGCTTTCATCTGATGTATAGTTCGCGTTTCCACGTTTTGTGAAAGTTCTTAAAATGTCCAAAACGTTCGTAACATTGTTCGTAATAATATAACACTTACTTCTTACAAGTATTAGAATTTCAGATGATTTTTTATTCAACTACTTAACGTACGATCTTGAGCAATATGTCAAACTAAAGCAATTGAAAATTACTATTTGGGGTAGAAAGTTCAGGATTCTAGCTCAACGGAAAGTACTTTAAAAACGGGAAAATGCATGTCTGCCATTTTCGTTTAGTTCGCAAGAAAGATGGATCGAGTATTCACAAAACTTTCACAAGATTTATGGCCATATAATGAACTACTTATTGACCTCGCTTGTTCGGTCTGTACTAGTGAAATAACGGACCTCTGTTTTTTGCACAGACCTCAACTCGCTGCGCTCGTCTCGGTCCGTACTAAAAAAACATCGGTGCGATATTTCACTAGTACAGACCTCACGCTCGGTCAATAAGTAGGTATTATTGATCAAGATTAGGGCAATTATTTGTTTGGGTTAGGTTATCAAAATTATCTTGCTTGGTGATATAGGAATCGCTGAATTACTCGGGTATGGTAACTGTAAAATTCCAACTTGATTGATGACTGTCAGTTTTACTTTTTTTAAATGATACTAGGGCAGATGGTATGTAGGTTTTCTTCGGCAATTTACATTGTTCGATCTTCTGTAAGCCAAATGGCAAAAACAGTACCATTGTCCGCATGTACGCAGTGCGTACCTATTTTTTGATTTTTGTGTCATAACCCTAAACGTGTTTCAGGGTGAAGCGGTCAATTCACGTTATACACGTGCACTTTATTACATACATGTAAATAAGAAAGCGTCTTCTCTGCTAAACAATTTGCTGATATCTCATAGCCTTCTCACATAGAATTCAAGAGGAAGGACTAGCAAATTTGAAAATTGATAAAAGTCTCATTGAAAATGTTCAAGTTTTGAACATGCTGGCACGTCACGAACATCAAGAACCGGAATCCGAAAGTGAAAACGAAGAAAGCGAAGACGAAGAAACAGACGGCTCCGAAAAGATAAGGAAGATAAGAGGAAGATAAGGAAGATAAAAGAGGAAGATAAGAGAAAGATAAGGAAGATAAGAGGAAGATAAGAGAAAGATAAGGAAGATGAAAAGAAAATAAGGAAGACAAAAGAGAGAATAAAGATAAAGAGAAGATAAGGGAAAGATAAAGGAAAGATAAAAAAGGAAGATAAGAGGAAGATAAGGGGAAGGTAAGGAAGACAAGAGGAAGATAAGAAGAAGATAAGGAAGATAAAGCAGAAGATAAGGAAGATAAGAGGAAGATGAGGGGAAGATAAAAGGAAGATAAGGAAGATAAGAGGAAGATAGGGAAGATAAGGAAGATAATGGGTAATTCTAAAAAGTCTTAGTAATTCTAGAAAAGAATGTTAACATTCATTTAAAATATATAAACGAATGACCATGTGCAAACAAACTTTCACTTAATATGGATAAATCAAATTTTATTATTTTTCATACTGCTAAAAAAAGAAACTTTATACAGTAAAATTCAAACTAAATGAACAAAATTTAAAGGAAGAGCAAACCATTCGATATTTGGGCATTTTAATGGACAGTCATTTAAGCTGGAAACCTCGTGTTGTGCAACTTACAATGAAAATTAAGCGTAGCATTGGCATTGTATCAAAGATTCGACATTATGTTAACATGAACGTTCTTACTAATTTGTATTATTCATTAATCTATCTCTATTTAACATATGGTATTGTTGCTTGGGGCAATACCTATTCCACTACAACTATTCCTTTATATATATTGCAAAAAAAGGCTATTCGTATTATAACTTTCTCTGACTTCTATGATCATACTGTTCCATTATTTATAAAACTTAAAATGATAAGCCCCCCCCCCCCCCCCCCCCCCCCCCCCCCCCCCTCCCACGCATATAATTTTCCGATCTAGCTTATTTTTATACTGCTGTTTTTATGTTTGACTTTCATGCAGATGACCTATCTTCCCTCTTCATTTCAAAATTACTTTACTGCTGAACATTAGCAATACACACCATCATAACACAAGATTAGCTTCTCGATCCACCTACTCTTTACCAAAGGTTAGGACTAACTATGGCAAATTTAATATTAAATATATTGGTGCAAGTATATGGAGCTCAATTGATGAACAAACAAAGCGATTAAATAAAACAAATAAATAAAAAAACAAACTGAAAAGTAATATTCTTGATAAATATATTCATATTTGTTAAGTATGGATATATTCTTATTCATATTTAACACCATTTGTTTTACCTTCTCTCCAAACGGTTAATTTTTGAATTAGTTGTTAATATAGAAAGCCAACTAACCAGGCTAGTCTTTTGACTATTTTAGTTGGCTTTTTACCAAAAACCTGTTCAAATATATTCTTCTTGTAAATTAATTAATTTATAGCAAAATTTATGGTAAATAAAGATTCTTCTTATTCTTATTCTTCTTCTTCATAATCCTCCTGATAATTACAGAATTTATGGCCAGGATGACTGCATGATTTAATGAAAGTTGAACATATCAAAACAAAAACTTAGATTTCATATTAAACTCAAGTTGTAAAAAGATTTTGTTTTTAGCCATTTAGGTGGTTTTCAAAGGAGTTATTTTTAGCCAGCCTTTAAATGGCTCCCCTATACATGCATGTTTTGCAAAGGCAGAATTAAAAGTTAATAGCTCAAAAACTACATTTATAATAGGAGTTTGGGATAAACATTATTCAGTAGAATTGGATTCCAGAAAGAAGCATTAATTAAACAGACAAGCTTTCAGTGGAAATACAGTCAAGAAAATGGACAGATCTTGTCGTTCTTGGCGTTCACAGAATATATTAATAAATAAATGCTGATTCTAATCAGCAAAATAAAAAAATACGTCAAATCCCCTACCGTTAACTTTAAAATGATTTTGAGACCACTGAGTGACCACAAACACTGCAATTCAGGCCGAGTTTTTGTTCACCATATGGCGTTTGGTTACTTCAGGCATTTTGGTTTCTCCTCGAGATATATTAAACCAGCTGTTTGTTTTCTTCTTTCCTTCATTGTTCTCTTTTAAGCTAAGAGCTAAGCTTCATTTCGTTTCTTTGAAACGAAATCATTTTGTTTCGCAAAATATGGAGATTTAGTTATTCTTCATTGCTGATCACCTGTGCCCAACTATTCTTACACCGCGACACCCGTCCACGCATATATACTGCACTTAGGGGGCCTTTATACGACGTCTAGCCGGGTCCACCCGTCTTGGCTGGTGACCCTTTTCAAGACCCGGGTTGGAGAGGTGCGAAAATTTGGTCATTTTCTTCATGTAAACACGGGTTGACTTTACCCGGGCTCGTGTAAAGTGCCGGCAATATGATAATTTGTGCCCAATGTCGTTCCCATGCAGGCACTTACGAACGTGTCTGTGGCGCAAATTTTGTTAGTTGTCAAATCAGACTCCTGTGTAAACATGGCAAGTTCGAGCGCTCGCAAAGAAAACAATTCTCAACTTCCCAGTGGTCTAGTGACGAGATCAAATCTCAGAAGGACTACAAAACTGAGATGGACTACAAGAATGTCGACTTCAATTCAGATGCCGTTGCGTTGTTTTCTCGCTTATACGCGAACGAATAGGCGAGAATACAAGGCAACCACAACTGAAACAATCGAAATTTGCTTGCCACGTACGTTTTTCAACATTACTAGCGGTGTTGTATGCCATCAGTTGTTTAGTGAATAATAACCGACCACATATCTTGACACCAGAGCTCTGCTCGGACAAAAAAAAACATTCCCAACTCGGGTTGAGGCGAAGCTAACCCGGGTTGAGAAAAGGTGACCCAGGTTGGGGAAAAAAGCAGCCAACCCTGGTTCATGTAAACACGAAAACCGGGGTTGGCGAGCTGAACCGGGCTGGCTCTAAACCCAGGCTCGTATAAAGGCCCCATTAAATATAATGTCTTCTCTCGAGGGAAACAGTTAGTTTAGTGCTTTACCAAGAGTCTTCATTTCCCCGAGACGAAGTCGAGGGAAACGTTCAGCCGAGGGAAAACGAAACTAACTGTCTCCCGAGGGATCAGACATTAAGTGCTTTGTTATATACAGTATAGTTTGAGTTTCGCTGATAATTTTAACTTTTGTCAAGGAATTGGAAAAGTACACAAAAGACCAAAACATTTCGCCTGGCTAAAGTTCACTTCAACCAAACAAATATGAGAACAACAGAACAGTAAAACATTTCTCCAGTTAATCTTCGCACATGCTTTGAAGACCTATAAAAAAAAAATTTCGTACCAAACAAGCTTTTGTTAAAAGGATACCGTGAAGAGTTCAAACTTCTAGCGGGCAAGAATTGAAATCTTATTGTCCGAGCAGGCAATAACTTCTCAATTGTTCCCCACTCGGTATACATTGAAATTTAGCTAAGGTCATGTGATCACAAACCAAAATAATGACAGTCATCGCGTTGTATCCAGCGAAACTCTAGCTATATAACAAAAATAAATATTGAGGTCACAGAAATTTATTCGCATATCACGCTTGTTCACGCGTGTAAAATGACTCCACGCGTGTCGAGATTAGCACTCTCACCTTCGGTCCTACGCCCGGGCTGGGGCCGAAAAGACCATTCGCACGGTGACGTGAGATAGCGTTGGGTGACTACAACTACCAGAATGCTTTGCCAGTATTCTAGGGTTCGGCTGAAAGGATGACTCAATTAAAGGGACCCGTCCAGTCTTTTCGCGGCTTTTTCAAAATATGTCGTCCAAATACGTTTTCCCAAAAAGCTATGGGGTAAACCAGATTTCTGTTTAGGGTTGTGGTTTATGTTGTGGTTAGGGTATCAAAAGATTGCTAAAATCTTGAAACTTGATCACTGAAACTTGACGCCAAATTTGGAAAAGAACAAATTTGACGACGTATCTTGGAAATACGTATTAGTAATGACTTTGGAAAAACTTTAATAGTGAAATTAAACGCTAAGGGGTTTAAAATCTTGAAATCCAGCAGTTTATTACAAACTTAAAAAATGTTCGATGACGTTTCCACGTTAAACTCACGTCATTATCAAGTCAAAATAAGATAAAATGGGTTGGGAATGTTTTTTTGCCCAAGCAGGGCTTTGGTGTCAAGACATGTGGTCGATTATTATTCACTAACCAACATGGCAAACAGCACGGCTAGTCATGTTGAAAAATGTCGTAAGCAAGTTTCATGCAGTTGTCGTTGCCTTGTATCCTCGTCTATTCAATCGCGTAAGCGAGAAAACAAGGCAACGGCATCTGAATTGACGTCGACATTTTTGTAGTTCATCTCAGTTTTGTTGCCCTTCTGAGATAGACTGTCAAATATTTGATCTTGTCACTAGACCACTGGAAATGTTGAGAATTATTTTCTTTGCGAGCGCTCGAACTTGCCATGTTTACACAGGAGTCTGATTTGATCGACCCAAGGTTCACGCGGCAAAACGGGTTGACCCGGCTATCGTGTAAATGCTAACAGGAGTTTATTCGTAGACGGGTTGACCGGGTTGGCGAGCTAACCCGGTGTCCCAGTAAATTTTTCCCCCCCAAAATATGTCCCCAGGGACACATTTCCTAGGAAATATGTCCCCCTCTTCGGAAATTTGTCCCCCCCCACCCCCCCCCCCCCCCCACCCCCCCCCCCCCCCCTCCCCCCCCCCCCCCCCCCCCCCCCCCCCCCCCCCCCCCCACAACACCCACCCCACCCCTCAGAATGATTCCTTACAAGATAATTGATATACGTGTAATGTGGACAAAACTTTTTAAAAGTAAAAAATATATATTTCTGAATGATAAATGTGTAAAGGCCCCCTTATCCAGGCCAACGCATTGCAGAGCTGCACAAGAACTTTGGATAACTTTACACCAATTGTACACCTGTTCAAAGTTCTTAAGAAATGCAAGAATAAATTTGATTGATTAACTGGGTTTTTGCCCGAATCGGTCTATAGTATTTTGGAGAAGCCCTCGGACAAGAATGAGTTAATTTATGAGATGCTCTTTATTAGAGAATTAAACTGGGTGTTCTAAGTAATTTTGGTGAAGGAAAATTTCGAGTGTAGAATATATACATTGTAAGACCAAACCGCCTTCCGGCTAGGAATCGAACCCACGACCCTGCGATGCTAGTGCAGATGCTCTGACCACTGAGCTACGAAAGCCGTTGCGAAAGTACTTGGCCACGAGTTCTGTATATGTAATGTGGTAATGCCGAGAGTAGAGTTAGGTATATTACAAGAAATATTTGGCATTTCACTCGATTAAACTGGATGTTCTAGGTAATTTTGGTGAAGGAAAATTTCGAGTAGAATACATAAACGTGCAAATGGTCTATTTAGCGTGCTAGCTGTATGATGACGTGACCACTATACGTCAGATGGCCGCCACTAAAGTTTACAACTCACAAGCTTTCGTAGAATGAAAACAGGCAAAAAGAGTCACTTAAAAAAGATTTACAAATACAATACAAAATACAAAATTTTATTAACGTGGTCAAAACACTTAGCTAATTAGGTTATCCTCACAAGAATTTTACAGGTGCCACAACGAGTGTAATTTAATGTAAACGAGTTATTCTGTTCTTCGGACTGCGCTAACGTCAAGATTGCTGTTGCCAATCAACTTTGGGGTTGGGAACAAGTTCTAAGGCCGCAATGTATCATGATGTTCCACTACGTATAATATGGCGGTCACTTGCATAAAATGTTTGACTGGCCGTATAGGGAATGCCCAATCCAGTGTAGCGATCATTTTACCGCCATATGTTTTCACCTCTGTTTGTCTGTTTATATATTTGTCTGTCTGTCACCAGGATATCTCACAAAATAAAACTTATTCAAAAATGGCCGCCGAATTAATATTATTTTATATACATATAAATAAGCCCTTATAAACTCGTTTTCATGTTAAGGTAATTCAAACGAATCTTTCCTTTAAAACGAAGTCATAATTAGGGATAATTTGTATACACATAAAATTTTTTTGAATAAGTTCTATACCGCACATATTTTCATAAAAGTTTGTGGAATGATTGATCATAGACCAAGGCCAACCCACAGGGAGCCCATCTTGGCAGCGCGTGGGCACCTGTGGCGGACTCGAAAGACGCGCGAGGGACTGTGGCAGAGGGAAAAGGGGGGGGGGGGGAGGGAGAGAAAAAAAGATAAGGGATGAAACACCAAACGTTCAACGTGGAATGTGTTCCGCAAGTAGCCAGGACATCTCGTACCGTCGGGAGCCACCGTTAGAATACTGAAACCGACTGAAACTCAGAGTCAGATGAATGTGCAATAAATCAATAATCCTGAGGCTTCCCGCTTTATCCGAAAAGCTTATCGTAGGATTTCGTAGCTATCCGAAGTGTCAACGATGATGTAGTGTCCTAGCTACTTGCGGAACACATCTCCCGAAAATACGATATTAATTTAGCTGCAAAATCACGGTTAAAATGTGAGATTTTGTATAATTTTGATTTATATTTTGATAAATGAATCATTATCACAACTACTTCGCTCAATTTTCTTACAATTTGAATACCTATAGGCGCTTAAAACGATGTTCAAAACAAGGAAGAATTCGTGTTTCATCCCTTTATTATTTTCCTTAACACACCACGATCGAGTGTGCCACAGTCCCCCGCGCGTCTTTCGAGTCCGCCACAAGGTGCCCACGCGCTGCCAAGATGGGCTCCCTGTGGCCAACCCAGACAACTTTGGTTGAATTTGGTTGAAATTTGGATGAGAAATTAATAAAAATCTGCCCACAAGATTCTGCGTTTTAAAAGAAATGCTTGATTGCGCTCATTATCTCCTTATTTTATCGAACGAGTGCAATCAAGCATTTTCTTCATTAATATATGTGTTTGTTTCGTGAGCTATCCTTGTGAGAGGGGTTGCTCGTTTTCATTTTTAAGATCTCTAATAACCCGCTGGCGGAGGTATATGCAGTCTCTGAGTGACCTCTTGTATTCATTCATGTGGTACTTTTGTTGAAGTAGATAAGCCGTACGTTATATTTTTCTAGTGGTCAAAGTGTATGTAAATTCCACATTGTATACAGTAATAACAAACTAACGAAAATAAATTTGATGCACGTGAACCTAGCTTCAAATTCCATTGAATTTTTGGAAAAAGCTTTTCAAAATGGAATTTTCCATTTTCCATAGAGAAAACTGAAGATATGCGATCAGGATGATACATATAATAAAGCAAATAAAACGTTCTCTGATCAAAATATTTTATTACAACAATCTTTCGGCTACCAGTCTGCAGCTTTCGACAGGTTAAAAGTTTAATGGATAAGGTCAGCTATCTGCTATATATACAAAAGGAAGCTATAATTAGATGTGCGATGCGTTTATGTTGATTGGATGTGTTAGCGTGCGTGAGAGTAGGCGTCGGATGTGTGTGTACTGGTAGATTATGAGTTAATGCGTGTAGTTAATATTTCTTAAGAAGAATTGAGTATTGTCCTGGTCCTGGAAGTGGCCTGGAGTTGTTGTCACCTTCGTCTGTTGATGCGGTGTGCCACGATTCCAAAGTCTTTTGGTTACGGTAATTGCCTTTGTCATTTACCTTACCATTGTCAAAGCCAATAATTTGGTCGTTGGTCCAAACGTGGCTGGCGATGTTACAACCTTTCGCGTAATTCTTGACATTCCTATATCGTGCTCTCAGTTTTCTTGTTGTAAAACTTCCCGTTTCTCCGATGTAACTCCATTTACAATTTTTACACTTTATTCTATAAACAACGTTAGGCTGTTCTTTGATGGGATGTCGGTATTTTGGTGATCGAAATTCAATTTCTAATGTAATGTAATGTAATGTAATGTAATGTAATGTAATGTAATGTAATGTAATGTAATGTAATGTAATGTAATGTAATGTAATGTAATGTAATGTAATGTAATGTAATGTAATGTAATGTAATGTAATGTAATGTAATGTAAGGAAGTACTGCGTATAATGCGTTGTTTGAACAGGAGGGGTCTGCATGATTGTCCATCTGAAAAACGTTCCGACTAACTTTTCTGTAATATAGGAACGGTCGGAAACCTTCGTCGGTTTCTTCAATATTTCGTCGATTAATTTCTTGGGGTAACCGTTTGCTTTTAAGGCCGCAGTGACGTGATTCAATTCGCGAAGCTTCTCTTCTTCCAATTCGCTGTTTGGTAGGTTTTGCGCTCTGTGTATTAAGGTCCTTGCCGCACTGACTTTATTTCGTTTGTCGTGGTGATGGAAGGAGTAATTCAAGTATAGCGGTCTGTGTGTGTCGGTTTTCGAAAAACGTCGATGGCGACCGTACCATTTTGTCTGGAGATCAAGGAATCGAGAAAGGCAATGCGTCCGTTGTTCTCATGTTCAATGGTGAAATTAATGTGCGCGTCAACGGAATTCAAAGTGTCATGGAAGGCTGTAACTGCATGTCCCTTTATGACACAAAAACTATCATATACAAAGCGTTTCCATTTCTTCGGTGGAATTGCTGCTCTTTCAATGGCTTGCTCTTTAAAACCCCCCCCACGGAAAGGTTGGATACTATGGGGCTTACTGGAATTCTCATTGGACATCCGTGTATTAGTTTGTAGATGGTGTCATCGAAAATAAAGAAGTTGTTTGATAAAATAAAATTCAAAAGATAAATAATGTCATCAATGTCAAGTTTAGTTCTGTTTTGTAGCGTCTGGTCATCTTCTAATTTCTGGCGATGTATGAGCATGCTTTATCGACCGGTATATAGCAGTAAAAAGTGAGACTACATCAAAAGAAACCATATTTTTCATCTTCTTGGATGGTGGTGTCCGACACACACAGACCGCCACTTGATTTACTCCTTCCATCATGACAAACGACATAAATTAAGTCAGTGCGGCAAAACCTACCAAACAGCGAAGGAAAGATTCGCGAATTGAATCACGTCACCGCGTGGCCTTAAACGCATGCGGTTACCCAAAGAAAGTCATCAACGAAATATTGAAGAAACCGACGAAGGAGACCGTTCCTGGTACAGAAGAGTTAGTCGGAACGTTTTTCAGATGGGCAGACCCCTCCTATTCAAACAACGTGCGTATACGCAGTAGTTCCTTACGTTAGAGGCCTCATCGAACCATACACTATCAAGAACACTTCGTAAGCACGATATCTGTGCCTACAACAAACATTTCGCGACGTTAGAAACGAATTTCGATCACCAAAATACCGACATCCCGTCGAAGAACAGCCTAACGTTGTTTATAGAATACCGTGTAAAAATTGTAAATTGAGTTACTTTGGAGAAACGGGAAGACGTTTTATAACAAGAAAAGAAGAACACGTTAGGAATGTCAAGAATTATACGCGAAGGTTGTAACATCGCCAGCGCTAGCCACGCTTGGACCAACGCTGACAATGGCAAGGTAATTGACAAAGGCAATTACCGTAACTGAAAGACTTTGAAATCTTATCCAATCAACATACACGCATCACACTGCATCTAATTATAGCTTCCTTCTGTATAAACCTGCCGAAGGCTGCAGCTGTTGGAACTACCGGATACGAAAACTCGTTGTTGGCATATATATGACCTTTAAGATATAAGCAACTTTGATAAACTACAACATTGCGATTTCAGAATGGTGTCGTTAATTATTAGTTAATAGGTCCTTTGCTTTATATATTTAGAAGATGGAGAAGCAAAATTCGACAACTCAAGAACACTTTTGTCCTTTTACAAGACAGTCAATCGAAAAGGCATATGGACCAGAAGTACACCTGTTTCTGCATTGCCATTTGCGCGGATACGATCGACATGGAGATGGTAAGTTGCAGGATTTAGGTTATTATGACAAATACGGCGCGCCAGTCAGTAGAGAGAATTCCTGGATGGACGGTTATCACGTTGTGGAGAGAAAGCTGGCGGACCATTACAATGCTGTTGTCGACAACAAGTTAGATTTTTCCATTAATCGCTGGCATGGTAGGAGGCGTTCACCTTTACAAAGAACATCATGATGAGCCCGAAGAACCCTGGAACTGGACAGGCTGGATACCTCGACAGCAAAGGTGGCTCTGCCAGGGAACTTTTTTTAGCAACAGGTTTGTTTGAAGTTTAAGAGCAGAGGATTTTCCTTTGTCACGTAAAGGCTGTTTTCCATTACGTCCAATTTGCCTGCGCGGGTTGAAAAAGTTGAAAATTTCCAACTTTCAAAGCCCGCTCTGCCTGTGCGGGCAAAGCGGAAGTATGGAAAAAAGTCATGCACTTAAAATTGATTTTACTAATCATATATCCATTCATAATTATATAATCTCTTTGTCTTTTAATTAATATGTTTCTCAACCCCCACACTGTACTGAAAGTACTACTAACAAATTATGAAGAACGGAATATAAATTAACTAAATCGGTAAAACCGTCTTGAGTTTATAAGCAATTGAAGTGGCGACTATCTACGGCCCGACCGCGCACTTAGGAGATTGAGTGGGGAAGGGTTTGTGACGTCATAGACGTCGACCGTCTGTGACGCAGGCTAGGTTTGCGACGTTACAACAGTAATTGTTTATTTTCTTCACTGTAAAACATGTAAGGGTTAATCAATGTTCACTCGGTGAATTTAACATCGCTTGTGAAGCTTTAACGTCCATTCGGGGGGAGCGCATTTCACGAGTCACCCTTTCCTGGCCACAGTTGCTTTTTGTCTACTTATTAATTTTACTCCGGCTATAACGCCAGTTTCACGCTGGGCGATCTTCAGGCGGCCCTGAAAACACTGTATTTGTTTGACTATATATATATATATATATATATATACCAAAAACAGTATGTAACATAAAGGTCACTAAGTTGGCGTAAGGTTCAAGAGCGCTCAATACCATTATAGGCAGAGCGGAATAATTGAGTTTAATGCTGAAAACACTGTGTTTGTTTGAATATATATATATATATATATATATATATATACCAAAAACAGTATGTAACATAAAGGTCACTAAGTTGGCGTAAGGTTCAAGAGCGCTCAATACCATTATAGGCAGAGGGAATAATTGAGTTTAATGCTGAGTCACTAACCACGTGAAATCTTTCCGGCACGCGAAATATGCCAACGACACTGAGCTGTCCAAACACATTTGGAAGCTAAAAATGGGAAACCGAGACTATCATATCAAGTGGTC
Source organism: Paragorgia papillata (assembly GCA_035771165.1). NCBI lineage: Eukaryota > Metazoa > Cnidaria > Anthozoa > Scleralcyonacea > Coralliidae > Paragorgia > Paragorgia papillata. The sequence goes on from JAWNZC010000095.1 coordinate 1,604,408, forward strand.
TATAATCAAGCATGTATAGCGGCGTACAAACCAGGACAAAAACGATGTAACTTATGCCTAGAGGAAAAACTTCTACTGATGAAAGCAAAGAAGAAACACTTCTTAAATAGACGAACTGAATTTTTTGCGAAGTGCAGACATGTAACAAAACACCAACTAAACTAATGACGTAACCAATGTAATATATAATGTAAAGTAGAACGTATAATCTGTCAGTTGCCTGAAGATCGCGTAAGCGTGAAACTCAGAGTAGTGACTCAGCATTAAACTCAATTAAAATATAATATAATATATATATATATATATATTTCTAAAATTCATTAATAATTCATGAGGAAAACACAAAGAAAAATCATGAGCGTATCGGATCTATATATGTGATATAGACTCGCTCTAAGTTTCTCGCTGGTTTTTAACGGCTGAGATAAGCTTAATTTTCAAAATTACTACGCCAATGAACGTATGAAGTGATTCTTTTTAGAAGCCATTTAAAAACCTTGCAGTACGGGCTTTATCGGCTCTAAAACACTCGGCTATCGCATCGTGTTTTATATCCGATAAAGCCCTCCTGCGCGGTTTATAAATAGTATATATATATATATATATATATATATGTAAGTGTTTGTAAGGTTTTCCAAGAGTGCTCAATACTTATACGTAGAGGAGATAGTTAGTTAACTTTGAGAATAGTTGCTACTCAGAGTTTCACGACTCTTGCGATCTGCAACAATGAATTTTCGGGTCCGGTTTCGCTTCTATTTATGCTGTGTACGGCGTCATCTCAATGCGTGGGTTGCCTGGAGAGTCATCACTTTTTTCTGGTGCGGTGGAGGTTTGAAATGGTGAATTTGTTTTTGTGTCGGCATTTCGAAAGAAGTTCTGATTTTTTGTTTAGTAGAGTTTTTTTGTTGGCTTTCATAATGGCAAGCTTTTCTTCGAGACATAATTAAGTTACAGCGTTTTTCTCCTTCCGTGTATGATACTGTTCTTTTGAGAATTGACCAATTGATTGTGAAAGTTTTCCTTTTAGATTTCAAATCCCAGACATGTTTTGATAGTTCTGTGTCGTTGGCGTACTTCGCGTCCTGGGATTTGAAATCTAAAAGGAAAACTTTCACAATCAATTGGTCAATTCTCAAAAGAACAGTATCATACACGGAAGGAGCAAAACGCTGTAACTTATGTCTCGAAGAAAAGCTTGCCATTATGAAAGCCAACAAAAAAACTCTACTAAACAAAAAATCAGAACTTCTTTCGAAATGCCGACACAAAAACAAATTCACCATTTCAAACCTCCACCGCACCAGAAAAAAGTGATGACTCACCAGGCAACCCACGCATTGAGATGACGCCGTACACAGCATAAATAGAAGCGAAACCGGATCTGAAAATTCATTGTTGCCTGAAGATCGCAAGAGGCGTGAAACTCTGAGTAGCAACTATTCTCAAAGTTAACTAACTATATATATATATATATATATATATATATGCAGTCGCATTTTCTTTTCTCGCGTCCGCGTTACATTCCATTAATCAGCACAACGCGCGCATTCTTTCCAGAAAGAAGTCGGAATGTAACGCGGACGAGAAAAGAAAATGCGACTGCAGAAGCGAGATCGATTGTCCACTACCAGGAAATTGCCTAGCAACCAGGATAACCAAGAACAAAATATCTACATTGGAATGACGGCAAACGGGTTCAAACAGCGATACAGAAACCACAAAAAAATCCTTTCGAAACGAGAAATACGAGAACGAAACCGAATTGTCGAAATACGTTTGGGCGCTAAAAAGAAATAACCGCAACTTCTCAATAAATTGGTCAATTTTGAGTCGTGCCGCAGCGTATCCGAATGCGGAGCAAAGAAGTGCAACCTATGCCTAGAAGAGAAGCTGCAGTTGGTAAAAGCCGACAAGAAATCCCTGCTAAATAAGAGAGGTGAAATCGTTTCGAAGTGCCAAATTTTATACGAGGAAGAAGTCAAGGGACATTCCACAACCATGACATCACACCTAACATATACGCTGTAGTTGAATTAATTACCTCAGTTGCCTAATGATCGCATGAACGCGTGAAACTCCTAGTAGCGACACAAGACGTTTTAAGTTTATATTATACAGGGTGAATCAAAAAAAACTGATGCCTTTCATATTCAAATTAGCCGCATAGCGGCTGTAATTTGACAGAAGTTCCCTAAATATCTCATGGGTATACGAAGCCGATATCAAATAAGTGAACCCTAAATATCTCATGGGTATACGAAGCATATCAAATAAGTGAATATCAAATAAGTGAACCTTATTTGATATGCTTCGTATACCCATGAGATATTTAGGGTTCACTTATTTGATATGCTTCGTATACCATGAGATATTTAGGGAACTTCTGTCAAATTACAGCCGCTATGCGGCTAATTTGAATATGAAAGGCATCAGGTTTTTTTGATTCACCCTGTATTTTAAAATACTCATTAATAATTCATGAAGAAAATTCAAAAGAAATCAATACCGTAGCAGTGGTTGTAAATCGGATACAGCATCGTCCTGATTTACATAAACTTTAGCTTCGATTTTCTCGGCTAAAACAGACCGTATCCCCAAAATAGTTGGTGAACTTGATTACTTAGATGCATTTGTATTTTAAGAAAGATACAGCATTCGCATCCGAGCTGTATCTGATTTACTACGGTTCGCTTGCAGCTCGCCTTGTAAATCAGATACAGCTCGGCTGCTCATGCTGTATCTATTACATATTATATTATACTCTGCTCTACTTTTTTTTAAAGTATTGAGCACTTTTTATCCTTCAGGTATATACAGCACGGTATATATATTTGGGCACTGCCCTTCTTCAGACTGTGCAAAAGAGATGTGCTATCCAGCGCACTTATATACAAAACAAAACTAATTAAAATTCAAAATAATAATACATAATGAAATCGCGTAAATTTAGACCTTTGGGAGTAAAACTATTAAGTCGGTATGTCCAATATGCCTCTCGATTGGTCGGATCACGAATGTCTGTCTTGTCAATAATGTTTACAGATACATCTGCAAGACCCTCGTGGCCTTCACTAAAAAAATTTATCGCTGACCCCTTCCGTAACGATTCAAACTACTTTTATGGTTATTTTTTAACACATAACGGTTATTTTTTAACACATTTAAACTACTTTTATTACATTTTTTGCAACTTAAAAGATAAATGACTCCTACCGAGTCGCAATTAAAGTTATAACTAGAAATACATGAACGCAACAACCCCTCGCCCGCTTTTACATGCTTTTTTGAAACACCACCCACCCACCTACCCCCTGCTTAAAATAAGCACTCCTGATATACAGCCAATATAAAAACAAACAGATATAAATACAAATGATATTAAATCCTTGGGATATAATTATAGAATTTATGGTTAGGATGACAAAACTGATTTAAATCATTTAATATTATATCAAAGTTGAACATATCAAAGCAAAACTTAGATTTCATTATTAAATTATGGTTGTAAAAATTATATTGTTTTTATTTTAGGAGGTTTCAAAAGGGCTTATTTTTAGCAAGCCTTTACATAGCTTCCCTATGCAATAGATGTTTTGCAAAGGCAGAATTAAAAGTTAACAGCTCAAAAATTACATTTATAATAGTCTGAGATAAAAACAATTCAGTAGAATCGGATTCCAGAAAGAAGTATTAAACAGACAACGTTTCAGTCGAAAATTTGGAAATACAGCCAAGAAAATCGACAAAGCCCATGAGTAGTTTTAATAAAAATGTGCATTCAAAGTCAATGAAAAACATCACGTCTACATAAGCCTAAGGTAGTGTTTTAAGTTAGGTTAGAGCAAAGGCAAAGCACGAAAACGTGAAGCTGTATATTGTTTTAGGACTGACATATTAAAGGCCAAACACAAATCCCCTACCGTTAACTTTAAAATGATTTTGAGACCACTGAGTGACCACAAACACTGCAATTCAGATCGAGTTTTTGTTTATGGCGTTTGGTTTCTTCAGGTTCCCTGGATTCGCTTCAAGATATAATTTAAACCGGCTGTGTGTATCCTTTTCTTCGTTGTTCTCTTTTAATTTAAGTAGAGCAGGCTCCATGTCGTTAAACGAAAGCAAAATACTGACAGATTTAGTTTTCTGCCTCGCTAGTCACCAATGTCCAACTATTCTTACCGCGTGACATCCTATATATATATATATATATATATATTCAAACAAACAAAGTGTTGTTCGCGAAATGTCGAAAAGTGCTCAATACCGTAAAGATAGAGCGAATATACTATAAGTGGGCTTACCTCAAATGTTGATGTAGAGGTAAGCCCACTTATAGTATATATATATATATACAAAGTATAAAGTATAGTTTTACCTTAAAGTCTTCGCTACCAGAGGTTTCGCATTTAAGCAGCCCACTAACCGATATTTTCCAGTCGCCTGATGATCCCGTTTAGGGTGAAACCTCTGGTAGCGAAGACTTTAAGGTAAAACTATACTTTATACTTTGTATTTTGCTCTATCTATATGGTATTGAGCACTCTCTAACATTTCGTGAACCATAACTCACTTATATATATATATATATATATATTTATATATATATATATATATATATATATATATATATATTATATTAGTTCGGGCTAAACTACCTAAATTAGCTGAAGTTTCGGGTCCGAAGGGTATGCAACCACACGGCAAATCAAGGTGTCAAATATGCCGGTTTGTCGTGGACTTGGATACCTTTCAGGACTCGGATTATAAACATACTTATTTCATTAATTATAACTTTAATTGCGACTCGGTAGGAGTCGTTTATCTTTTAAGTTGCAAAAAATGTAAGAAATTTTATATAGGTAGTACTACTGACTCTTTTCGTAGGCGATTCAATAACCATAAAAGTAGTTTGAATCAATACGGAAGTGGTCAGCGAGAAATGCCCGGAGAACACTTGTACGCCCATTTTTTTAGTGAAGGCCACGAGGGTCTTGCAGATGTATCTATAAACAATATTGACAAGACAGACATTCATGATCCGACGAATCGAGAGGCATATTGGACATACCGACTTAATAGCATTACCAGAAATTTGGGACAAGATGGCGTCGCGCGGGCGCATATAGGCCATTAAACATGACGGCCAAATCGTATAAGGAATAATACAGTAAAATCGTAAATTTTAAAATTTATCCTACTAGGGACATAGACTTCTCGGTTGCGGAGCTCGATTCCTGTTAAGAGTTAAGTAAGGAAACGTTATAACAAAAAATGTTCGCTTACCGAAATACACAGCCGGTTCCCAACATCGATTTATTTACGCTGCTTATTTGACTCATTCTGTTATGTAAGCCATAGTAATCCTGCTAAACATGCGATACAAATCTGCCAAATACACCACTTTCCTTGCGAACGATGCAAAGTGCGGAGCTTGCTATGTATTTAGCAATGTTCGAACTGCTAATATAACTCGTAAATATCTCCGTATCTAACGACATTGCGGTTCCCAAAGCCTTTAAACTTTCTTGGTTTTACAGTGTGTTTGAGCAATACACCAAATCGTAGTTTTATTTAGGCCCACATGCAAATTAGTTTCCTTTTCAATTTGGGCCCCTATGCAAATTACATCGTGTCTATTAAAGCATAACGGGAAGATAACATAGGCTGGGACTATTTTTTCATGTTTTGAGTTCATTATTTTTAGACACTATACGTTTAGGATTATTGTCAAGGATAATTGAGAAGCAAATTTTATCCTTATAGAATACCTAAGCATTAAAAGGTTTCTGAAATCAGAAATGTTATGTTTACTGCGGCTGCTTCAGCCTCATGTTATAAACGAACTACGTTTTATCCCGACTCAGATTGTATGCACAGTCGAAACTCCGATTTCGTTTATCAGCAGGAGGCCGTTATGTCTAAACGTGGAGTTGAGCTGCGAGAAGGACAAACGACGAAGCCACGGAGGTCTCTTCTCTTTCGAGCAGCCTGCAGCCATGTTTGTTTACTTTGAAAGCAGAGGCAATCTTTGTTCTTAGCAGCCGTTTGCATTTTCGCAAAATATTTACTGTATATTATTATCATGGGAGTAACCACTGGCTACGAACGTGGCCGCAAAATGTCCCAAATTTCTGGTAATGGTTTTACTACCAAAGGACTGAACTTACGCGATTTCATTATGTAATTATTATTTTTAATTTTAATTAGTTTTGTTTTGTATATAAGTGCTCTGGATAGCACATCCATTTGAACATTCTGAAAGAAGGGCAGTGCCCGAAACGCTAAATAAAAGTCTTTAATCGTTCTTACTTGATGACTATATATATATATATATATATATATATATAACCTTCTCCAATGTCTCAATATGCATGACGTTCAGTAACCATGAAAGTGAAAACTGAACACAAACATGGACTGACAATGACTCTGGTCGGTCTTGCAGACCATGTATATCCAACCTCGTCCCCAGGGCCATTTGTGGGGGCTGGGCCATGATGGTGGGCAAAAACAAAATGGCGGGAACAAATGACCCTGGCACAGGCTGCAAAAAATGCGCCATATTTTGACGCATTTTTTACTCGGACCCAGGTTTCACTAAGTTTATCGCGCCTAGTCAGGCTCAATTTTTTTATGAATATTTAGATCAGCTTGACTGACCCAAGCAGAAAACAATCAAAACATTCATTTCCAAATACATTGTCAAATTATTAAAATAAATACACTTTTAATAAATATCTGTAAATGCTTATTATTTATCATTTGCTTCACCGTTGAAGCAAATTCGCAAGAAACTGGATTGCCGTTGCCTGGCCGGGCCGCCTTGTTTTCGTGACTTTTCGGTGGATTCAATTCAGCGTTTTGAACTGAAAACATTTAGGCTTCGTTTAATCGAGAATTCTTGTTTGAAAAAAGCCTGCTTCTCAATGGCCAAACACGTAAATTCTGCCCTGTAGTGTACTTTCCTTTCGCAGCCAAAATAATTTTTGACTTTCTTCATGCACCAAGTCTTTCGTTCGCCCGATTTAGAAAACACACTGAATTGCCATCCCATGGACTTCGTTGTATGGTAGCCAGGGCACAGAGACGACACGACCCACATTACATATTCTTCCGACGTTTTTACGGGTGTTTCGTCAGCTTTCCTTGCATTTTCAGTCATTTTGAAGTTGTTTTTAACACCCGGCAATTCTGGTATCACTTATTTAATATAATTTGAGCCCTATCAGAAACAAATGCCCACGAGTTAGCCTGCCGCCCGCGTTGTTTCCACTAATCAGAATAACAAAAACATCCAATGTTATCTTGACCAATCAGATGTGGTGATAGCTCAGCCTGTGCCAGGGCCATTTGTTCTTGGCCGCCATCTTGGCCACCACAAATGGCCCTGGGGACGAGGTTACATGTATATCTTTATTGACTATGTTATTTCACAAATGATCTCCGACTATATAAAAGAGTACGAGCGTGTCCCGAGAGCTACACAATACTGCTACGATAAAGAAACTTTGAGTAGTAGGTCAAATGGAAAATGTTGCTTGAACACAAGCAAATTTTGCAATGATTACTGTAAATACGGCGGATTCAACATTTTTGTAGCATAGACCTATATGTCTTCATAATTATGATTTTAGACAAAACATCTCATCTTCACAAGCCGCAAGGTAGAGCGAACCTTGTGTCTCCTAACCGTTTCTCAGTAGCTTAAATATATAAATCTCTGCAGACTGTTCTGACCGGTTAGAGCGCCGATACGTTGATTGGAAGACCTTGGGTTCGATTATTTGTTCACCTTTTTTATATTATCATTACATTTTTTTTACACTCAAATTTTGTATATATGTGTCTGTAGGTATTTTCTCGGTCTCCGAGGAAATGAAGTCCAGAACAACTTGTGGGACTACCATCCGTACGAGCAGAACGCGGAAAGTGAGCACATTGATGAGCTGGAGTACAGTCAGCTGCAGCCAAACGATAGTTACCAAGGTGGATACTGGTTTCATTCCCAGTCGTTTGCGCGCTATCTGCATATTATTGCGGTTAAATCGCACGACAAAGACGAAGTGACTGGCCAATTCAAGCGGTACAACTACATTGTTCACCCACTGGCTTACCGTCACTCCATAGACACCATTCCTGATAATAGCGTAGACGCTGTGCAATGGTCCATCATCAAAATTCCAGCGGAAAAGCACTTTGGGCCTGATCAACCGTGGGGTGACAAAGTTCACGCTCTTGAAATATTCAATGATTTCACGTATGTTACAATATATTTTATTTCATAACAAGACGCTAGCTCGGGCGTTTACTTGGGCCATTTTCTGATCTGTGCAACCAGCTGGCAAGGGGAATTGCGTAAAAATGACAAGCTGCAATACACTAAATTGTAAACACATTTGTCAGTCGTACACAAGTCTAAAGAATGCGCAATAGAATTAAACGCAATAGAATTAAACATATATTAAATAAAAAAAAATAATTGAAATATAGTAAGGTTAGATATACTACTGAAACAGAGAACGTACGAGTCTAACGTTTCGAGCGAAGGCCCTTCGTCAAAGGGAAACGTACAGAGTGTAAACAAACAACGAGCTTATATAAGATAGGATAATCATGTGACCAAAAATAAGCCAATCAGATAAAAATAACAATAACAAATTAATAATGAGATGCGAAAAAATTAGCCAATCAAAGCAAAATAACAATAACAAATCGATAATGAGACGCAGAAGACATTTGCTATTCCTACCGTCGATGAGCAAAAAAGGAGGGGGTGTAAAAAGGATGAGCGAGAGTAAATATAAATAAATTAATTAAGTGAAAAAACTGTCCGCCCTTGCTAAACAGAAACAGTATTTTCAGAAGTGTTAAATAAAACAAAAAAAAATTTAAATAAAAAAATAAAAATAATTTATGTCTGCCTTTGCTAAACAAAAACAGCGTCTTCAGAAATGTTAAATAAAAGAAAAACGTTCGTTGAGTCCGTGAGGATGAATGGTTCCCATTTTGAAAATGAGACGTTTTTCTTGTCTTTTGTGGCTGTCATTACCACCAGAAATGGGTGAGATGGCACAAACTTTCATGTCCTAAATACAATGGTTGACACTATCGAATTGTCGCGCGACAGACTTGTCAGCATCATACATACGTACATACATACATACATTGGTTACTTCTTCCCACAAGGGGCTTTTCAAGAGCAATTTACACATTGAATTTTTTAACATGGCCGAGTCGAAGGCATATTAAAGGTGCTCCAGGCAGCCGCCATACGACAAATATCGAACCACAGATTACAGCTTAGACTTACGTGTTGGTTTTGCGGAGGGAGGAAATCCGGAGAGCCCGGCAAAGAACCCTCGAAGCAAAGGAGAGACCAACTAAACTCTACTCACATGAGTCTCAAGCTCGAGAACAGGGTTATTCCCAGGCGGTCACCCATCCAAGTACTAACCCCGTCCAATCGGGCTTAACTATTGCTGAGAGGCAGAGCCCCAACAGCACACGCCAACCGTGCTCCCCAAATGATCAGCAAACCTGTCAGATAAACGTCTGCCAGTTTCACTGATGTAAAGCATGCAACATTTATTGCAAGAAATACAGTAAATGATGTTGGAGGAGGTTGCAAGTAAAATTATGCTGAATAACAAAATTAGATTTAGGTCCCAAAATACATGTAGTGGAGTTAAGAAAAGAACACGTGTAACAACGGGTTCGTGAGCAACAAAAGGTACCCGCTAGTAGATTTTTTTCTATGGGCACTACGTACCAAACCATCACGAATATTTTTATTACGCCGAATTAGAGAGATAAAGGGTTATCGGTGAAAATAGTTTAGGAACAGCATCGTGCTTACGTGTGAATTTAGAGAGATTTATTGATTATGTTAACGATTTCCATCCAGCACTCAAATTCTCATGGGAAATCAATGAAATCTGTGTGCCGTTCCTGGATATCTTGGTATCGATTAATGATAATGCACTCATGACTTCTGTCTCTTATAAGCCGACCGATTCAGCATCTAGTATTCCTCGTCCTGACACTTTAATACTTGGATTCAACCTTAGATCGTGGGCCTCTAACAGCACTTCTATGCAAACACTAAGGAAAACCTGTTATATGATCACACAGAAACCAAAGTTCTTGGTATTCAATGGAACACAAGAACATACACCCTTCAGTATCCAAAGAGAGTCAATTCGTCTAATGTCAACTACACCACGAAACGAGAAATTCTACGAGAGTCATCAAGGTTATACTAGAAATACATGAACGCAACAACCCCTCGCCTACTTTTACATGCTTTTTTGAAACACATCCCCCACCCACCCCCCAAACCCTCTGATTAAAATAAGCACTCGTGATATACAGCCAATATAAAAACAAACAGATATAAAAACAAATGATAATCCTCAAGATAATTATATAATTTATGGATAAGATGACTAAACTGATTTAATAAAAGTTGAACATATCAAAACAAAACTTAGATTTCATTATTAAATTCTGGTTGTAAGAAATATATTGTTTTTAGGAGGTTTCAAAAGGGATTGTTTTTAACAAGCCTTTAAATGGCTTCCCTATGCATACATGTTTTGCAAAGGCAGAATTAAAAAAAAACACATTTATAACAGAGTCTGAGATAAAAACAATTCAGTAGAATTGGACTCCAGAAAGAAGTATTAAACAGACTACGTTTCAGTTGAAAATTTGGAAATACAGCCAAGAAAATCAACAAAACCCATGAATATTTTTAATAATAAAAAGTGCATGCAAAGTCAATGAAAAACATCACGTCCACATAAGTCTAAGGTAGTGTTTTTAAGCGAAAACGTGAAAGTTGAAAACAACATAAGGACAAGGTCAAGGTATACTGTAACTTTAAACCCATATTGGCGTTTACAGAATATATAAATACTAAATAAGTATAATTATTCATATATGATACTAAATAAATACAAATCCCCTACCCTTAAAGTGTTTATGAAACGAAAATTAAGTTTGTCTTATTTGAAAGTACTTTTAAAATGACAAAGTAACATCTTTTGCCGTTTTTTGTTTCATTACTTCGTTGTTGAGATATTTCAGTTTGTTTTATATGTGAAACTAACCAGTGACATCACAACGTGCATAATGACGTACTTGGAAAGGTTATATATCTTTGCTATTATTAAACGGAATCAGTTGAGAATGTATACTTTTGTTGTTGTAAGGGAAAAACACACACACAACTGCTTCGAAGTGATTCCGTCTGATAATAGCAAAGATATATAACCTTTCCCGGTAAGTCATTAGGCACGTCGTGACGTCACTGGTTAGTTTCGCTTATAAAACAAACTGTGATATCTTAAAAACAAAGTAAGGAAACAAAAAACTGCAAAAGGTGTTACTTTGTCATTTTAAAAGTACTTTCAAATAAGACAAACTTAATTTTCGTTTCATAAACACTTTAACTTTAAAATGAGTTTAAGGCAACTGAGTGACCACAAACACTGCAAATTCAGAACGAGTTTTTGTTCACCATACGGCGTTTGGTTTCTTCAGGTTCTTTGGCTTCTCTTCAAGATATATTAAATCGGCTGTTTGTTTCGTTTTCTTCGTTGTTCAACTATTCTTACCGCGTGACGTCGTGGCAAACATATATATATATATATAAACCAGGGCCGGCGCGAGCTTCTAGGTGTTGGTAGGGTACGATTTCCGAAGGGCACATTACGTGGATTGCGCAATCACACAGCGTAAAACCAGTTTCAAGAAGAGGCCATTTGATCAGGGTTTTTAACTTTTGGTGTATATCGAAACAAAAAAGCAAAACAGTACGTTTATTCTACTAAATCGTTATTTAGAAGTTATTACAGATTCCTACATGCAATAATATATAAAGTAATATGACAAAATGAAAATTATATGGAATGTCGAAGCAATCTTAAATAAAAAAACTTATCCCAGTCTCCGCAAATATCTGTTAGTCTGTTACTTGGGTCGTGGGAAGATAACGAATATTATATATTTGGCTACATTTTGTTCATAACAATCCAGTTGAAAAAGGCATGCATGCATGCTCTGCGCGCACGCGTTTTGTCTAATATCCAGGGCTTGGCTAAAAAAGGGCACTTCTTCGCCAAATTATTGGGGGGGTAAATACCCCCTAACCCACCCCCCCACCCCCCACCCCCGGTCGCGCCGGCCCTGATATAAACTATTTCACAGATTTCGTCTCCCTCGCTCTTTCTACACGCGTGTAAAATGGACTCCACGCATGTCGAGATTAGCACCCTCACCGGGCTCCGGCCTTCGGCCCTACGCCCCGGCTCGGGGATGATCCAATGGGATTCCTCCACCCCGTGACAGTGACTACCAAGATCATAATGCGTATGGCAAAGAGAGTTATTATGGAATGAACTATTACCTCAAGAAATGAAGGCTAGAATTAACAGCGTCGTTGATTGTAGCCTCATACTTACAAGGGAAACGCACGTCACCAAGGTCTTTCTGTGGACGGACAGCCAAATTGTTCTCTACTGGCTTCACAGTCTCAAACACCTGAAACCTTACGTCGCAAATCGTGTTGCAGAAATCAAGATCCTGACATCGATAAGGAATTGGAAGTACTGTCCCATGGGAATCTCAGCCAACCAACCCAAAACGTCAGAAATCTGGAGTCGCGGTGCAAATTGATCAACGGACGCCCAAGGGCCAACTTGGACTCCCACAGAAATTATGCATACCTGAGCCCACTAGTGACAAACTAGAAAGGGACACGATGACAACCTACACCCCTAACCAACAACCAGGACTCCACCATCTCATGACAATCTCGAACTTCAGCAAGCTCAGGAGACTTGTCGACGTCTCAGCTTACGTACAAAGGTTTGTAAGAAATTGTAGAGAACAATCCAAGCAAATAGGACCTCTTACAGCCAGGGAGAGAGATCAAGCTACTCGACAGTGGATCAAGGATATTCAACGACTGATGTATCACAATGAATTTAGCAAACATTTCGTCGAAATCTACAAGCCGAACACTATTAGTACGCCAGCTTCGCCTATTTAGGGATGAAACAGGTCTCATCCGTTTCCGTGGAAGAATCCATAAAGCCCGGTATACATGCACGTGCGATTTTTTCTCTCGCTGGTAACGGCAACGGGTCAAATAGTATTGCGTTGCCGGTGCGAGAGAAGTGGCTACACGTGTGGTAATCTTATGATCGTGTCGCAACGGTTAGCTGAAAAAAACCCCCGAGAACTACGGATACTTGACACCATGATTGTCGAAGAACGAAGCGTTGGCTTCGGCAAAGCTGTTGCTGTAGAGTTGATTCTAACAAAACAGGGCGTTTAAAACGTTGTTGAATGGAAAGAATGTTATTTTTGTGACCGATTTCCATTATTAGCTGTCCCTGATACTTTGATTCTTTGAAGAATTCATGCGAATGTGATTTTCATACTTTGAAGGATAATAAGATTATCATTCTCGTAGCTATTTTCTCCAAGAACATCGACGGTCAGCCAACCTATATATGTACTAAACCGACACTATTCAAGGAAAGAAAACGAACGTGATCTACATCAAACTGGTCGTTCTAAAGCGAATTTTATTAGCCAGTCTGAAATAAACACTGTGTTTGCTGATAAAACTAGGCTAAAACAATGCCTATGTAATTTAATACTTTCGGCAATCGTTGCGGAAAGTTAAACCATTTTAACTTTCGGCAATGATTGCGGAAGGCGTCAGGTTACAAAATACACGCGCGATTTCCTCTCTCGCGCCAGCAACGTAATTATGAAATTTGACCCGTTGCGTTGCCAGCGCGCGAAAAAAATCGCACGTGTATACCGGTCTTAACGCGCCGCTCCAAGATACAGCAAAATTCCCGCGCTACTTTTACCACCGAAGAATGTCCTTACAGATCCCATTATCGACGCAACTCACTCCCGCCAATTACACGCTGGTATAAATTCCACAATGACCGCACTTCGACAAAGATATTGGATCCCTGCTGGACGACAACGTGTCAAGAAACGGATCAGAGAGTGTGTAATTTGTAAAAAGATATCAGGATCAGCTTTCAGTCCACCAGATCCACCACCACTTCCGAAAGTAAGAGAACAGACACAACCCTTTACAATTACAGGTGTAGATTTTACCGGAGGCGGAGCATTGTACGTGAGAGAAGCAGGACATGAAACCAAAGTTTACATCTGTCTTTTCACGCGTGCTACTACAAGAGCGATACATCTTGAAGTTGTCACGGATTTATCGGTACCGACATTTCTTCAGTAGCATTTCGTAGATTCGCGAGTCGAAAATCTCTACCCAAGTTGATAATCTCGGATAACGCGTCAACATACCTCGCTGCTGCTGCTGAACTAGAACTGAAAGAGTTGTTCAAATCACCGACCTTGAAGGAAACACTTGCCAGACAAAGTGTCGAGTGGCGCTTTATACCAAAAATGGCTCCGTGGTTTGGAGGTTTTTGGGAACGCTTATAATAGGCTTTACAAAGACAACCGTAAAGAAAGTTCTTGATAGAGCATATCACCCTACAGACCATTGTGGTAGAAATTGAAGCCATTTTGAACGACAGACCGTTGACATATGTCTCATCATGAATGACGAAGAACCATTAACGCCAGCCAATCTGCTATATGGAAGAAGAATAACATCTCTCCCAAACCAAACATTGGAAGGTGATGAGACACGCGACCCAAACTTCAATGAAAACGTGGAAATCCAACGAAACGCAAACGTCTTGTTCTACTCCTTCAGAATTTTTGTCAATGTTGGAGACAAGAATACCTTACATCACTACGGGAATTCCATAAGACTGCCGGTTCTAATACTCAGAAAGTTGAGATCGGTGATATTGTGCAAGTACACGACGACTTTTCCAGGATAAATTGGAAACTAGCTGTAGTAGAAGGTTTAATGCGAGGCCTTGACGGACATGTTCGAGCAGCCGCTATTCGCACGAAAACTGGTAAAACCAACCGACCAATGACAAAACTTTATCCTTGGAAGTTACAGCTCAAACAGAACATTTAGTTCACACGGTTCAAGACAAAGAACAACCAAAACAGCAAGAGTCGTCTCACAAAAGCAAACGACAGTCTGCAACCAGAGCTATGGAACGCATTGGAGAATGGTCAAGAGAACTACGCCCCGGAGGATGTCGAGAAGAATTAAGATTTTATGCTAATTTATGCGTAAAGTACTAATAAATTAACCAGATCACGTGTTTTGTAATAACCATGCTTCGATTTGTTCCTCCATTTTGGAGAGTAGTAAATAGTTAAAGAACCCGACTGTTTTATGTGCAGTATTTTGGACAACTCCTACGTTCTCTGTTTTCGCACTATATCTAACCTTACTATATTTCGATTGTTGTTTCAACACTGCCTACGCAGCACGCTACTTTTATTTCACTATTAAATAAAATTATGACCGGACACACAAGGCCGACCAGTGAGATAGACGCTGTCCATCTTGTATTCGTCTGGTTATTTGTGTTCGTCGAGGTGTTCGTATATATTCTCTGTGTTTGGCTTCTCTTGAAGTATGTTTCCAATAACCGTTGCAGGTTTACAATGAATCAAATTCCTATAACCATCCCCTCTCCGGGCAACCCCGGGGACAATGCAGAAAATCAAATCCCGGGGGTGGGGAATTGTTTTATTAATTTTGTCCCGGGGGTAAAGGGCGGGGATGCAAGGAGGCGTGGCAGTCTGGTAACTAAAGTATTCCGTATTCAAAATGGCGAAGAATTCATTGAAAGATTTCTCAGGTTGCCGAAAATTGACGAAAATCGACGCAGGGGTGCTGAAAAAGGGGAAAAACTACTGTAGAGCTCAAAGGAAGCAGCAACAGAAATGAGCCACTGTTTAAGTTAATTTACATTTGATGTTAAAATGTGTTTAATTATACATTTGTTTGATGTTGCCCCGGGGTGTGGAATTGTCAAATTTCAAAGTCCCGGGGGTGGGGAATTTGCCATGAGCTTCATAAAAAATTACAAATGCCCGGGGTATTGCCCGGGGGGGATGGTTACAGGAAGAATTGATCCATGCATTACAACCATCTGTGAGCTCGTTGAAGATACGCTGACAAATGCTCAATTCACACACCGATATGACACAACGTTCGGAGATTGTAGGCAATTCCAAAACGAGTTATTTTATACGAAACA
Organism: Paragorgia papillata; assembly: GCA_035771165.1. Lineage (NCBI taxonomy): Eukaryota > Metazoa > Cnidaria > Anthozoa > Scleralcyonacea > Coralliidae > Paragorgia > Paragorgia papillata. The sequence goes on from JAWNZC010000095.1 coordinate 1,620,598, forward strand.
TCATATACAATTACTGTCGTTCAAGTAATAAATATTATTGACTCAGTGTCACCGATTCAGAATCGAAGTGACCGCACAACTCGCTTATTGCAAGCTTAGCTGTAAATGCGCTTTCTCGTTGTTAAACCGAGCAGAAAGCTCTGTATATAGATGAACTGCTCACATGAAGTGTTTGATTCAATGTTTCTTCTCCGCGAGGAGATGTCGCGAGAGTATTGTATTACGCATTACGCAATTTTGAAACTAATTGTGTGGGGGAAAAACAACAACACAGAAACGGAGCCGAGAACTAGACTCGCGCCACCACAGTTAGCAGCCCAAGTTATGATGTTATGAAATGCGTCATACGCTCGCTGTGATTGGTCAGATATAATTCTAAGTCAAATTCGACCTTTTGTTACCCTGGGCGCCAGAGGTTTTTCGACGCTCTGGGGCATAACGGGGACACACGAGGAAGCCAGGTGGGAAAGTGGAAGGCGAGCTCGAAAAACCCCTGGAACACCGAGCCGTGTAATACTGTTTTGATTTGAAATTTGAAACCGCCGTACCCGAGGGCTGTACGGGTTAATGATATTTTAACAATCCGGAGTCAACTCTATTTTGTATTTCTCAAACAAGTAGTAATGCTATCGTCTCGACAGTCTTCTATACATTAGACCACTAAAAATTGCTCAAATTTAATAAAACTGGTTTGATTTTAGTTCAGGCAACGTGACGCTGCCCGATATTCACTATAAACTTTGAAATCCGCCGTCTGTCACTTGTCATGCAGATACTCAGATAGTTATAACTTCCGAACTATGCATTGTTGAACGATATCTTGTATACGTATGCTGTTATAAATTTCATAAGCTTCCCTTTGATGTATAGCCTATGTTTTTGGGTTATATGGAACTTTTTCAAATGTCTAAAATGTTCACTCAATAATACTGCGGAATGCGGTTGAGTGATTAATGACGTCATCACACACAGATAGTTGCAACGGTTGATCGATCATGTTGTCAAGTGAAATTTCGAACGTTGCTATGTGATCATTGCACGTTGTGGCCTTGTTGTCGGAGTTCGACAATGGATAACGTTATCGAAATAAGAGTGGAGTATAACTATTATAATAAAAATCGAGTGACCCCAATATTGATTGCAAAAGATGACTTGTTATCGTTGACATTCGAATGATTTTATGGACTGGTATTGAAAGAAGTTCCTCCGCTTGACGAAGATGTCGCCGACTCGTCGGAAGCCGTGTCACTTCGAGTGACAATTCTGGACGAAAACAGTTCTGAGGTTGACATTTCTACCAAATATTTTTCATCTTAGATGTTTTCGTCCTAAATAAAGGAATGAAGATACTTTTCGTTCGTGTTGCAGCGGCAGAATCAACAGCCGCGGTTAGTAAGATCGACGTACAGAATCTCTTCCACACATTTGAGATTACGGCAGAGGAAATATTCAGGGAACGCGCGATGTCGGTAAATTTGCCAGGGAAGACACCGGGAGCTGGGTCTCCGCCTTCAAGAATTATTTTATTTACTATTAGTGACCTCAAATCCTTCGATAATATTTTGGCGCCACATTTTGTTATTGTCAGTTAACCCTAGCAACATTCGAAATTTCACTTGACAACATGTTCAATCAACCGTTGCAACGATCTGTGTGTCATGACGTCATTAAACACTCAACCGCATTCCGCAATAAATAAATATTAATTTATTTAACGTCTCACATGAAGTCGGTTATATAATTCAGATATTTAATTATATTAAAAGGAACTTGAACGACTTGAACTACACTTCAAAAGAAAGCTTGTATATTTCTAACAACATACGTACAGGATGTATTTCAACGATGCTATCTTGTTGGTTGTTATATATATTCTCAATGACGAAGACGTCTCGAAACTATTTCCAGATTTTGTTTCCCTTGTCTACACGCGTGTAAAGTGGACTCCATGCATGTCGAGATTAGGGTAATAATTCCATGTCCTACATAACCCAAGTACTTCATGAAAGCCTTACCCCAACACACAACCTAACCTAAGGATGGCAATTCGTGTAAATAGGACATGGACGTATAACCGAGATTAGCACCCGGGCTCGTCGCTGTAAACAGGTAGCGGCTTTGATGCTCGTTGAGCTCGTAACCAGTGAAGACTTTCCCCACGCAATCAAAAAAATCCTCACGAGAGAGCAAAGGCATTCCAAAAAATGTGTGAGTTGTATATCAACGTGAAGTGAAAGTATAGGCTCCAAAACAGAGAGAGAATATATATACAAGGAAATCACTGCTGATGGACGATGTTTAATATTACACTCATGTTATTAATCGACAATCATGTGCGATAGCCAATGAAACTTATTGTTAAAAAAGATCCTTCGCTTGACCAATTAACGTCTTACGTCCAGATTTTGGAACGTACTGACCCAGACAACCTTTCCATTGGCTCGGCGCGATCAGAGAAACGGCTCGGTGTTCCAGAGGTTCTTCCCGCTCGCCTCGCGAATTTACCGCCTGGCGTCCTCCCGTATCCCCATATATTGTCCCTACGAACGTGGAAGAACCTCTGGCACCCAGGGTAACCTTCTGTCAAAAGGTCGAAAGTTAAGCAATTAATAATAAACGTGATGTTACAATGCCATATAATAATAATAATAATATTATATTATAATCTAGACTGTTTTCATTACAGCTATTACTACTCTTACCAACCCCTCGAAGACTCAGGTGTCAACAATGGGGAGTTAGGTGTCTATGCCGGTCGATATTTATACTACTATTGGTTTGACACTTACCCTCTGGAGTTTGCTGTGTTTCTGCTTGACTCAGCACTGGCAAGAGGCATTTACCTTCAGACTTTGGCGGCCAACGATGCATTCTATGAAAGAGGAGGGGGAGGTACGCCATCAGACGAGACAGAAGGAGAAGCTCATGAAGCCTATGAAAGTAAATTATATATTTTTTTTTGTTTCTAAAGACGAAAGTAGTACTACAAGTCCACCCGAACTAGAACTACACTTCTCAAACTCATTAATAATTCATGAAAAACTGCAAAAGAAGTAAATATTTAATCAAGATTTAGAAATTGGAGAAAGATTACGGTCAAATTTTACAATTTCTTCCGTAGATTTTCGGTAGACACTCACTCCCGTTTAATATAGATAATATATTAAAATTTATAATTCTCTTATTTGCGAATTCTATGACAACTTTTTGTGAATGTGAGTGGGGTTAAATAACGGGGCAAAGGACTTATTAAATAAATTTAATTTAAAGCCTGCTTTCCATGCCTTTGAAAGTAAATGCCTTTCTACAAGAAAGGAAGGTAAATGCAAGGTAAATTACTTTCAAGATAAATGAAGGTAAATGCATGTCCACAACTTCATATAGTTGTAATACAATCGGCGATCGATAACTTTAGTTCTATGTAGAATATTTGCGGGCGTTGTAGTGGGTGATGACGTAGGGGATAGATTACGAGGATATGGAATGACAGTGAACACAAACGGTGAATGACTCGGAGCTGTGTGTTAGGGCGTATTTTTATTAAAGAGATTTATTCGAGTGTTCTTTGTAGTTGTGCGTTATACTACATTTTGTTGCCGTGACCAGGATGACAACAGCATCAACAAGGGCAAGGCTCTTGGCTATCCCAGAAACTTTTTCGGACGGTGATTTCGGGCTCTGGTTGCGCAGATTCGAATTGTGTTCAACGGCAAACGGATGGAAAGCAGAGAAATGTTGAAGCGTTTACCGACACTGCTGTTGGGGAAAGCTTTCGCCGTGTTCGAGCGCCTTGGAGATGACAAGAAAGAAAGCTTCAAGACCTCAACAGAGGCGATCATAGGCGTAATTTTGGGCATCTCCGTTTTTTGGGGCAGCAAGAAACACTTGGGTGAAAGGGTTTTTAAAAAGTTTCCATTTTTTCCCCATTTTTTTCGGCATTTTCAGAACACCCCTTGTTTATGTCTAAACGCGATAAATTACCTTACTGTCGGTTAGTCACTAAACAATAGCTTTATTTTTATCAGAATTTTAAAATTTTTCATTCTCAATGCCGAGAAGCATTGTGGTCTTGTAGAAATTTCATTCATGTCCTTACTGAACCATGCCAGTTTGTCAAATCCAGGTGAGAAAAACTACTCCGCGACTGAGAATGGAGTGTTTGGCAATTATGTGGGCCATTCTCTACTGAAGACCATATCTTCTGGGGAAGAAATGTCACGTGGTAACTGATCATCAATGTTTAAAATGGTTACAAAGGCTACGAGACCCTAAAGGCAGACTAGTGCGGTGGATTCTGTCCCTCCAGGAATATGACATTGATATCACACACCGCATGGCGTAGAATGCCCCGCCTTGCTGAGCGGTCGTCAAAATATTTGCTGCAGTCTATTTCAGATTGACTGAAACTCCTGGTTATAAGTTCATGTCCAACATAACAAATGCAAACCCTAACCTGGGAATTTGTACCTATTAGACATGAACTGATTACCAGGTAGGTTGGGGTGGCCAGGCCTACATTGTGCATACGTATACCTAGTGTGGGTTATGTTAACCCTTTAAAGCCTGAAGACGAGTCTTCAGTATTTTATCTGGCTAACGCCAGACGATTTTATTCAACATAGGGAGATGTCCAGGCCTCAAAGGGTTAAACATTAATTTATACCCATGCAGGTGCCTCAGTGGATCTGAAATGGCCTTCACGGGGAGATCGGCTACATGAATTACATCAATTAAAGTAATCAATTAATTACATCAATGAATTAATTAATTAAGTTTTTTATTTATTTATTTATTTATTTATTTATTTATTTATTTATTTATTTATTTATTTATTTATTTTTTATATACTTATTTATTAGAAGCAAAGTGCGTTTTGAAATCCGATCCAAAGGGACATTTGTTCGCATACAACCTGAAGCATCGTCAAGAGACGGATCCAAGACTGGGAGTAAAGAAACATATTTCCTCAGAAGATTCAGAAGAAAATGTGGCTTCTCATAATTCAGGATCGGTCGAAGGTCTAGAGTTTTTCAAAGATCGACCATACAAAATGAATACATGTTTTGGGTACGCATCTTTGATCGATCCACGACAGCACTTGAAGGAAGTGGTTTTTAAAAGCGAGGAAGGGTTACCTCATATGGGTATTAACGACGGCGAAACCATGGCATTAGATTACCTTATTGAAGGGAGCTTCTATGCTACCACTGGTTAGTCATTTTTATAAGGGTTTATTAGCTATATAAATTAATTATTTGCATGTTTATTTGGAGGCAAATTGTAATACAAGTGAGAAATTGCGGAAACACTACGTTTATACAATTATTGGATGAGGTTGAGCATGATATCAAGAATTATCAAGGCCGAGGTTTCTGTTATCTGCCGAAGCCGACGGCTGAGGCGGATAACACAAACAGAGGCCTTGATAATTCTTGATATCATGCGATAACCGAATTCAATAATTGTTTTATTATACAATTATATATATTAAGGGGGCGATTACATGGACCGGGCTGGCCCGGTTAACCGGGCTAGCCCGGTTAACCGGGATGAGTTTACAAAACGATTACATGGAGCGGGCTAGCCCGGTAAGCCGGGATGATTTCAGGCGGAAATTCGCAATTATCAAGTAAATAAGGGCAAAGCTACGTTAGTTTTACTTCAGTTTTACACTAATTAGTCTATTATTTATTTTGTAAGCCCATCGTTACTAAAAAGATTGTTAAAGTCTTAGCTAACCCAGGAAAGCGTCTTCACGAAGACTAATTAATTTATTAAATCTTCGCTTTGATCACAAAACACACAAACAACGTTGATGTTCTATTTCAGTTCCTTTCAGCACTATTTATTCACACAGTCAAGCAAACGAACGCGTATCGAACCGAGTTCAACAGTTTTTCAGCCCGGTTTGCCGGGCTGAAAACGATTACATGGACATTTTCATCCCGGTTAACCGGGCTAGCCCGGTTGCGACAAGCGGGATCCCGGCAAACCGGGCTAGCCCGCTTGCCATGTAATCGAAATGTTAAAACAACATGTGTTTTATATATAAAGCGGGCCAGCCCGGTCCATGTAATCGCCCCCTAAGAAGCCTTTAGAAAATTTTTTACAAAGTGAGGTATTCTATATATATATATACAATTCAGTTCGAGGTTCGCAAACTTTTTTCGCTTTCAAATACAATTTTCTCCTTGAAACACTGCTTTAAACTCTAACAGATGTATGTGTAGCTCGCTTGTTTTTTCTTGGTGGTTTTAGCGTCAACAAAACGTCCCAAATCCGCCGGATTAATCCGCTTCTGATCTTCACTCCTAAGGACGGCCGCCATGTCTGATGAAGGCCTGAGGCAACAGGTTGAAAGCTCTGATGAGCATATTATAAAATAACATTTATACTACGCAAGCTCTATCCAAACACGGAAATCGAAAGCACTTTTGTCGTATTTTATATATCAAAGCAAGGAAGGTCGAAATAAGCAACGTATTATAGCCATAAATAAACAAAAAAGGAATGCGTAAGGGATTGAAGTACGAGAAACTTCGACAAAAAAAAGCAAGCTCAACAAATGCTTTAAATTAAACTCGTAAAAAAACCGCATATTGTGCTTATGAAAACACAGCAAAAAGGTTTGATCAGTTCACTTAACGAAAGCGATTTAACGAAATAAAATTGTGTATAAATACCTCTTCCTGTTAAACTCACTTGGCAAAAAAAAACCACTATCTATATAGAGCAAAATGTCCACGAGTTCTCAACATAAATCCAAACTGAATATTCACGATGAAAAAGATCGTTAGATCGTTTCATGCACACTGAGTAGCTTTTAATTACGGCCAACGATATTTTAAAACATGATCTAGACGCTGAGGTGGCTGACTACGGTAGTTGTAAATAAGTTGACTT
>JAWNZC010000095.1:1632500-1817500 GCA_035771165.1 Paragorgia papillata
AACAATCTTCTTGTCAACACCTGAGTGTTCAGGCGAAACGTTTTCTTGTCTCGCCAAACTCCGCCATTGTTGACAGCTTCGTGAATCCTGCGTGAGATTCACGCGTCGTACACGAACTCGAATACCCCGCTGTGGAGAGTAATTCTACGCGATTAACTCGTCACGTGGTACAAATCAAGCTCTCTGACTCTGGACAATTTACAGTTGAGATATCACATAACCTAAAATATCTCAAGAACGTAGCAAGAAAACGAAAAACTGCAAAATATGTTACCCTATCATTTTAAGCGTTCTATCAAACAATGAAATAAAAGTAGTGTGCTGCGCAGGCCGTGTTGAAATACAATTCGAAATATAGTAAGGTTTGAGTACTACCGAAATTATTGAACGTAGTTTTCTAACGTTTCGAACAAAGGTTCTTCGCCAGAGAGAAACGTGACGAACGGCCTTCGCTCGAACGTTAGGAAACTACGTTCAATAATTTCGCAGTACTCAAACCTTACTATATTTAAACTTAATTTTTGTTTTATATACACAATATTTAGGCAGGGTATCACTCAACAAAATGGCAGAGAACAGCAGTCTTTTGTCGACATTAGAAATATTAATTTACACAAAAGCATCTAAACTGATTTACTTGTATTACAGTTTCACGACAGTTTTTCAATGAGAAAGTTTCTTAAAATTTCTCCTTACGATTTTTATAGTCATTGTAAAATGTTCTGTTTTTATAATTCTAGCAAAGATAGCAGATCTCGAACATAAAGTTTTTTCAACTACCAAAATTAACCTGGATCAAGACAGCTGTGTTCTCGGCCAAGCAACCGCACCATTTATGCCGTTTGCCTCCAATAGTGGCAACCTTGATTTCTTTTTAGGTAAAGTCAAAGGCGAGGATAAAATGAATATGTACGTGTACTTCATGCAGGTTTATCCGCACATACAAGATTTTGAAAACCCTACCAAGCCACAAATAGCAGAATCTTCCCATCATCCTCCTCCTCGAATCCTGCAAAGTGTCCACGGTTACTTTAGATTAAATGATGATTATCCCACACGGCTGAATCTGAGCGCTTCCTGGGATAAGGCAACGGTGAAAGATGCAAAAGTGTACTTCTATGCCGTTGACGTGGAGAAAGGTCAGCCAACAGAAGTTAACTTGAATATCAATTCCAAGTCCCAACGTCGTCAACGTCAGCATCCTTTTTGGCCTTCTGGAAGTTATTCTCGGCCAGCGAGAAGCCCTGAAGAGTTTATCAGTCAGCCCATGTTTCAGTCTCGCAGAGGAAGATCTGATCGATGACGGTTCCAACTAGATATGTGGAACCCGAGTGGTATGCATGTTTGGTTTTGTCAATTGATATATTTCATCATATGTTTTGTCTACATTATTTGTACATTATCTATTCGTACTTAGATTGAACTAATCCTTTCAGGCTCAGCTTAGAACATCGTTGCAGTTCGCTACATAGAATTCTGGACTAAATTTCTCAATAACCTTTGTGTTTCTGTTAATAGTATAGACTTTGTATGCAAATGACAGTGTAAATGTAATAACAAACATACAACAATTGTGTTGTTGTTTTACAGCCGTTAAATATATGGTTTAATACATAGCAAACGTAAAATGTTTAAGACTAATTAGTCTGATACGGCCCGGATAATTTTTACATTAAGTAGAAAGTAACGGCTTTTTCGGAAGGTGCTAATCTTATAGAACCGTTTACTTTTCGCTCAAAAATATTTTTCTATAGGTAAGAGAGCTGTAATTAATTCCACCCGAAGGGCAGACAGTAAGGTGCATTCCTATGTTGTCAGTATGGATGAAAATGTTAAATTTAAAGGCCACATAATTTTCTGGGTCGCAAAACTGAAACAAAATGTGTTATAGTTGGTTCATGAAACTATCCTGGGAAATGGTGTTGGGCCATTAACAAGAATTTTTAGTTTACTTTCTGCCCCCTCCCGGGTTCCAGATTGGGAAATACAATTTATCAAAATCCACTGTAGAACTCGTGATTGGCACTTCTCGGTATCAACTGCGAAGCAGTGCGCATGCATGGATACTATATCTTACCGTGCAATTAATGTAACTTAAAGCTAACAAAAGAATGCCTTCGCAGCCAATGAGAATGCAGGATGAAACGACAACTTACCGACTGTAATGTTAGCCGATTATGCTTTCGGTGCCGATCAAAATCAAGCGTGAGACGACAACTTACGACTGATAGCCGATTATTGTAGAATCAGTAAATCTCGTCAGACGTTCACTCGAGCTATTGGCGCGCAAAGTGCGAGGGTGCTTGATCGAAGCCTGAATCGAAGGTCTCTCTCCTCGGCAGAGAGTCTATACCGCGAGAGCAAAGATGAGGGTGGGCCGAGGAAGATCAGATCGAAGGCTGAATGTTGGTACATACTTCACATTGGTGAACATATTTACGATTCAATCATTCCTGTCCGGCCGAGGGCTTCCCCAGAGGTGAACAAAATCGTCTAGCGTTAGATACTAAAGAAAAATTGGAACAGGAAACAGTTAGAGAGATAGTTAACATAGTTTATAACTCATTCCTGTCCGAGGGCTTCCGGCCCAGAGGTGAATAAAATCGTCTAGCGTCAGCGAGAATAAAATTAATATAAATACCAAAGAGCAATTCGGACAGGAAAGAGTTAGAGAGATAGTTTATAACTCATTCCTGTCCGAGGGCTTCAAAATCGTCTGGCATTAGCCAGAATATCATACTTAAGACCAATTCGGACAGGAAACAGCATTAGAGTGTTTTTTTTCGTAGTCCGAATCGGTTCGAATTAGACTTCTGATTCTGTTTACATGGAAAGCCGGCCGGGAGTCTCAAAATTTCAGTTCGGTCTAGCAGGCGACCTGAGATCAGGCCGGCGTGAACTGAATCTCATGCAGGCCGGGTGAATTTGTCTGCGTACGCGCGAATAATTTAATCTTGCAGATTTCGTGGACAACACGCGTGATAATTTTCCCGCCCATGAAAGATATATAAACAAAATGGTGTTACCAAAACATATATTTCCTTTCGTAGTGTTATTTCTTTGTCTTGAGACTTAGATTTGACTTACAGTAGGAAAAGATGACTCGAAACTGCGATGTGTCGTTTGCGGGAGAAAGAATTTACATGTAAAATCTTTTTTTTCGTGGAACCCCTATTAAGCAGCCACCTATTAAGCGGCCACCCCCCGTAGGCGGCCAGTTGTCAAAGTCCCGAATTTTCCCCCAGTGTAATACTGTAAATAAAACCCCTATTGAGCCGCCACCTCTATTAAGCGACCGCGGCCACCTTACGGCCGTCGCGATAAGGTTTTTCCCCCTATGTAACGGCCACCAAGAATTGAACACAAGACGTTTTACTTTGTTTTGAAAAAGTCGATGACAGAAAAGAGTCTGAAATAAAAGGTGACGACTGATAAAAACATTTAAACGGACTTTAATTTATTATCTTCTTGGCGTGGTTCCGTACTGCAAACCGCCATGCAAGCATGTAGCTATTGTCTATGCGAATACTGAAACTCTGAAACATGGCGAGTAAAACAAACCTCGAAGACCTCTTACTTCTGCAAGCATATGATGATGACATTATAGACGAGGAAGAGCTTATTCTCGCCCTAGACCTACGAAAATTAGAGCAACCAGATCCCATATTCGATTTGCATCATACCACCCGCCCTTAAATAATCTACTGCGCATGATCAGATCCGTATTCAGTATTTGTACTCGCACCGGAAGTTAGTATTCTATACGCCTACATGTAACTCGCACAGTGAGTGCCAAGTATACTGTGCAGTTTATTTCTGCGTACAAACAGAACTTTACATCTTTTTCGACGTTTTAAAAAAGGCTAAAATATGAATATTTAGCACAAATACAGCCTTCTCGTCGCCACAAAAGGTCTAAAAACTTTTTTGACCGTATTTCAAGAGTTCAAAATATGGTGAAAATCGGTCAAAAAGTAAAGGTTAACCCCTTTTCATTTTTTTCGACTTTATAAAAAGGCTCAAATATGAATATTTAGCACAAATGCAGGCTTGTCGTCGCCACAAAAGGTCTAAAAACGCTTTATTTGACTTTATCTGACCGTATTTCAAGAGTTCGAAAAATGGCCAAAATCCTTTGCATTTTTTTTTGAATTTTTAAATAAGGCCCAAATATGAATATCTAGCACAAATACAAACATCTCGTTGCTACACAAGGTCTAAAAAGGCTTTACTCGACTTTTTTTTTACTTTATTTGAAAAGTTCGAAAAATGGCCAAAATCCGTCAAAAATAAAGGCCAACACAACAACCCCTTTACATTTTTTTTCGACAAATATGAATATTTATCCTATATACAGGCTTCTAGTCACCTCAGAAGCTCTAAAAAGGCTTTACTTGGCATTTTTTGCCCTTATTTCTAAAGTTCGAGAAATGGCCAAAATGGGTCAAAAATAATGCCCAACAATCCCTTTAGATTGTTTTTGAATTTTGAGATATGTCTCAAATACAAATATTTAGCACAAATACAGCCTTATTAACATCTTGATGTCACATGTACATAATAACTAATTATTGGAGAAAGTTATATATCAGTTCATAGTTAAAGTGCCTCTATGGCCTGTGGGATCTTTACATATTTAAATAACTTAGGTTAAAAGAAAATGTTTCCCGAAAATTTTTCTCAAAAATATTAAATCCCCGCCCAGCTACAGCGCTCCAAAGTTACATCTCTGTAACTGTGACCGTGCATGAGGGACCTGGTGCGAGTTTACTGTGTGACGTCACGGTCGGAACGGAACTTGCCTTGCAACCAAAATATAAAGACAGATAATCTTCGATCTGCGCGCAGTTTATGGAAATTATTTTGAAATAGAGACTTGCCATCAAGATTTTTAAACTGTATTCGTGGAGCGACTAATAATCTAAAGGTAAGTACATTCGATTATTTCTGTATTTTCATTAAATAGTGAGTTAAATTCATGGTTAAATTGCAGACTTTTGATGTTGTCATTGTTAAAATGGCGCATGTAACAATCATTTCCGAAACATGCAGTCAAAACTAACCCTGTAACTCAAAAATAAACATGTTTTGTGCTTTTTGGTCGCAATATTTGGAATCCCAAGTGGAATATCTACAAAACTGTCGGTAATTTTACATCAGTTTACTCGCCTATTTGACAAAAATGCTCATTGGTCTGACGAGTACGACATCATCGCCATTGTTATTGTCGAAGCTCGCAGCATAGAAAATCCAGAATATATTGTCTTCTGGATTGTCTATGCTTGCAGTCAAGACTAACCCTTGCCTCAGAATCTTGTGTGCACAGTTTGCAAAACTGACTCTATTTGTAAACCAGCATAATATGTTACATATGTAATCTACTATAACCTAATGTCTACATGTATGTGCATGTACAGTATATCTAACTAATACGATATCAATTTTATTATTTGCTGCTTTAAGCCTTCTAATCCTTGCCTATCAAACTGTTGAATAACTTTATCAAGAATTCTAAGTGTCCAGGAATGATCTTTGTAAACATTCACTGACTTTGTTATCATGGGATCCTTGGCACAGTCTTTCTTTCTTTGTTGCAAGTAAACAACTCTTAAAGATTCTTCATCGCCTTTCACTAATGTCCAACTAAAAGGAAGACCAACGCTATTAATGGTGTTAACTAAGTCTTGGATAACTGTTTATAGGTGCAGCAAGTGGTTGACATCTGTTGTTGTGTCCAGTGCAATTGCTGTTGGTATTATTCAAATAAGCGTGTTCTGTCATTAAGTATTTCACCCATTGAAACTGGTACCAAGACAGGGGGACTGTCTCTGTCTGAAAAAGGATAAACATTAAAAGCAATTTCATTTAATGTACCAAAATTGAATTTTTTTTATTGTCTGGATAGTCATCATTAAGGTATTATACTATACCTAGTAACATTGCTATAGTGGACTTATATTTTAAGCTTTATCATATAGATATTGACAAAACACATCCTTAAATATCTTCATACATAAAAGATTGCTAACTTTTTCTTCATATTTTAAATGACAGGATTGGAGATACAAACTTTAATTTCTTGCATTATATTGTTAATATCCTTGTCCATTCTCTTCGTTCAGTTTAGTATATATATATATATATATTTAGAGAGAGAGACACACACTCACACACATACAGAACGTACATGTATGGCATCCATATTCTAAAGTTCTATTCGTAGATAGTCACTGCCAATGAGGTGCACAATAGTCCACTAGTTGGTTTATACTATTACTTTATAGCAATGTTACTAGGTATAGTATAATACCTTAATGATGACTATCCAGACAATAAAAAAAATTCAATTTTGGTACATTAAATGAAATTGCTTTTAATGTTTATCCTTTTTCAGACAGAGACAGTCCCCCTGTCTTGGTACCAGTTTCAATGGGTGAAATACTTAATGACAGAACACGCTTATTTGAATAATACCAACAGCAATTGCACTGGACACAACAACAGATGTCAACCACTTGCTGCACCTATAAACAGTTATCCAAGACTTAGTTAACACCATTAATAGCGTTGGTCTTCCTTTTAGTTGGACATTAGTGAAAGGCGATGAAGAATCTTTAAGAGTTGTTTACTTGCAACAAAAAGAAAGACTGTGCCAAGGATCCCATGATAACAAAGTCAGTGAATGTTTACAAAGATCATTCCTGGACACTTAGAATTCTTGATAAAGTTATTCAACAGTTTGATAGGCAAGGATTAGAAGGCTTAAAGCAGCAAATAATAAAATTGATATCGTATTAGTTAGATATACTGTACATGCACATACATGTAGACATTAGGTTATAGTAGATTACATATGTAACATATTATGCTGGTTTACAAATAGAGTCAGTTTTGCAAACTGTGCACACAAGATTCTGAGGCAAGGGTTAGTCTTGACTGCAAGGATAGACAATCCAGAAGACAATATATTCTGGATTTTCTATGCTGCGAGCTTCGACAATAACAATGGCGATGATGTCGTACTCGTCAGACCAATGAGCATTTTTGTCAAATAGGCGAGTAAACTGATGTAAAATTACCGACAGTTTTGTAGATATTCCACTTGGGATTCCAAATATTGCGACCAAAAAGCACAAAACATGTTTATTTTTGAGTTACAGGGTTAGTTTTGACTGCATGTTTCGGAAATGATTGTTACATGCGCCATTTTAACAATGACAACATCAAAAGTCAGCAATTTAACTCACTATTTAATGAAAATACAGAAATAATCGAATGTACTTACCTTTAAATTATTAGTCGCTCCACGAATACAGTTTCGGCAAGTCTCTATTTCAAAATAATTTCCATAAACTGCGCGCAGAAAGAAGATTATCTGTCCTTTTTATTTTGGTGGATTGTCTTATGGTCTGACTTCCGTTCCGACTGTGACGTAGCTCTATCAATTAGAGCCCAGGCCCAAGACAAACGGTTAACTTTCAAAATGGCGCGATTTGGGCTGATTTGGCCAACTTCGGAGCGCTGTCAATGGGAGGGGATTTAATATTTTTGAGAAAAAATTTCGGGAAACATTTTCTTTTAACCTAAATTATTTAAGTATGTAAAGAGCCCACAGGCCATAGAGGCACTTTAATAGAACGTATACATGGTATGGAAAGTCGTCCAAAATCATTGTTCTATGTTTTTGTTCAAGTTCATGGAAATTTGTACAACTTCACGGTATTGTAATTTCTGTATAATGAAGCAGTTATCCAATGGCAACGATCGGGTTTAATTAGTGTGGTCCTTCATCGTCACGTATTCTGGTGCTTCCTCGTCACATGTTCATAGAATTTATTTCCATATAAGGAACTCCATTGTCTTTCAACATTACCATTACTTCAAGTTGAAAGACAACAGAGCTTCCAAACCATATGTTCTATTAACTATGATCAGTTCTATTGTCCGACATTACCACTTGAAAATCTACAATCTTATATTATGCTGCAACGGTCTACCACGGTCTACCACGACAATATACTAAAATTAATATACATGCAATTCCCTTTGAAACCCATGGTAGACCGTGGTAGACCGTTGCATAAGGCGATATATAATTGCGCAGGGGAAATTAAACCAACTGCATATGAATAAATGTGGCTTTACAAGCATTCTATAAAAGAGGCTTAAGCTTTATTTATAAAAGAGGCTTAAGCTTTAATTTCTCAAATTTCCAACGACAAGGTAGCGGGTCTTCTGTAGTTTTTGAAGCTATTAATCTTAATATAAAAATAATAATGCTCCCATTGACAATTCATTGATAGTATTAGCTGGGGAAATAATTTTTAAACTTAAATAAAATTTTCTATTATGGAATGAAATACACCGTGCTTAGTTTCCCCCAATCATCACAATGTCAAATATAGATTCAGTTAAAGCGGGCTCAGATATCAATCACCCAACGGCTGAAATATGAGCGTCATATCTAAACAATAGTAATATTATAAATACATCTCTCTTTCAACAGTTATCCAAGTATCGAAACCTACATTTTTTCCACCGACAGAATGCACTTTCTCTCGCAATACTGTTCTAGTGACGTAGATATTATTGAGTAACAAAGAAAGGGCCTCGTAGTAGAGCGCAATCTATACATTTTTAAATGCAAATATCTCTCTACTAATTGCACGAAATAGTCTCAAATTTCACAATTTGTTTATTGACTTTAATTTACAAATTGAAATCATATTTTAGTTGTATTTTATACAATATTAAGAAAAATCAGTCAAGGACAATCTTGGACAATAATAGTTGTAACAGCCAACCCCCCCCCCCCCCCCCCCCCCCCAATTCAATGTTGTTATATGAAACTCCAGTCCAACATTGTTTCAGTTCGGTCAACATTGAATCGGGGGGAGGGGGTGTTACAACATTATTGTCCAAGATTGTACATGTTTGGTGTTGTGGGAGAAGCACATAGCCTTTCTTAAGACCCCGTTCACACGAGTCTGGAGTGAGTTGAAAACAGCGCTAAAAAGTCACAAAACGCCGCTGCGTTCAAAATTGTAAACCTAGAATGCACGAGAAACCATAACCAGCCGACAATTTAAAAAAATAAAGAATAAAACATAATCCGAAAATCGTCATCTTGTGACTTGATATTCAAGTTAAAAACAAGATAAGACAAAATGAGAGGTAATATTGAATTTCGACTCTATTTCAAAGTCATTATCAAACCAATAATTTACAAGCCTACTGAGACCTATATATATATATATATATATATATATACATATATACAATAATCACAAGAATGAAGTCATCGCTTAGTCACTTGGAAATGTCATGGGGTTGACAAATCAGGATAGACATGTCAGCTAAATTGCTTCAAGCAAATGAAGATAAAAATAAAAGTTGACAGTGGTGAAAGGATCTATAAATATTTCAAGTTCTAAAATTAAAGCTAGGGAAATAAAGAAAGAATGCACTATATATATATATGTACTATTTAAAGCACGCGTAGGAGTGTTTTATATCTGATAAAACACGACTACAAGTGCTTTAAATGGCTTCAAAGACGACTAAAATAGAGTGGCTTCCGTGAGTATTGTTTTCTATTGTCTGCAGATTACCGTTGAGTTAGCTGCTGAACAATAGATATTAATGTTTTGCCTGTTAGAATGTTTAACATTCAAATTACAACATTAAACATGCAAGAAAAAAAGTTGTTTCGTGTTAAGTATTGGCATGTGTTGGTAGATTTGAGTGCAGTTCTTTTTGAAAAGTAGATTTAATAAGGAGAAGCAGGGTGGCTTCCTCCGAGAGAAAACGTGTGTTTCGAAAGGCAAGAGGGGCCGAGGAAGAGAAAAAGTTGTTGGAAAGCAGTATTCCCGGATCAACACGACGATCGACTAGATGGGCGTTCAACATTTTCAAGGAATGGCAAATGACAAGGGAAAATAAAGACGCCAGTTTAGAAAGCTGCTCGTTTTCGTTTGATTGCGAGAAAGTGCAGAATTTAGGCACTAACATCGTAAATATGACGACAGAAACACTCAATTTTTGGTTGTCGAGGTTTATTCAGGAAGTAGTCCATGATTATGAAATGCTAAGATAGGGTAACGATGTTACTTTTCTGTCGGTTTAGGATGAATATATTTCGTCGAACTCTTGATGCTGAGATGAAACTAGCTTGCCACGACGGTTTGACGAACCAGACAAAAATGGCGAAGAGAGAAGAAGTTACAGAGGAAGAGGAGAACATTATGTGGCAGAAAGACCTACTTGGATGTCAAACAGCTAAGTCTTTGATCCATACAACTTATTTTTACAACGGCAAGTTATTTGGAATACGGGCCAAAGAGCACAGAAACCTAAGAGTGAACAATTTTCGTATTGATTCCGTTTCTGTAACTTACGATGAAAGTACTTCTAAGACCTTTCACGGTGGCCTGAAAGATCTAAAATACAGTCCTCGAGTTACAAAGCATATTTGTTGTTCAGGGAAAGAGGTTAACCACTTCCCTTGCGTTGTAAATTGTTACGGTATCTACATAGCAAAAGTAAAGGACTTAGTTAGGATTAATGAAGCATTTTATTTCAAGCCCAATAATGATGTAAATGTTTTCGAGTATTATAATATGAGGTAGTACCCAGTCATTTTACAGTTTATACTTTATACCGGACTCTTAAAGTGATTATGTTTGATAATAGAAAAGATATATAACCTTTTCCGATAACTCATTATGCACATGTGACGTCAAGATGTCTAATTTGCCTATCAAACAAACTGAAATATCTGAAAAACGAAGCAAGGAAACATAAAACTTCCAAAGTCGTTACTCTGTCATTTTATGTGGTGTTCCGCTTTTAAATAAGACAAAGTTATAATTTTCGTTTTATATGCACTTTTAAGTAAATTTTAATTTGTAATGATATTGTTATATACAATGAGGGAGTATTAGGTTTTTATCGCCTTCTATTTGTATAAGAAATTTTTGATAGGCCACCAGTATTAAAGGAAATAGGATCATAACTCATTCATATTCTCTTCGTCCCCGCACCCTAGCAGTAACTATATATAGTATTACTTTTAGATCGGTTCCTTACATCCGTGCTTTCGTGTTCAACGCACACTTATATATAGACTATAAACTTATAGCCTGGAAGAAAAAATTAAACACAGGAAGAAGTACCAGCTGACCCACTCATAACTGTTATGTCTAGAAACCATTTTCTATAAAAAGCATTTATAAATAAATAACATATTT
This sequence comes from Paragorgia papillata, assembly GCA_035771165.1. Classification (NCBI taxonomy): domain Eukaryota; kingdom Metazoa; phylum Cnidaria; class Anthozoa; order Scleralcyonacea; family Coralliidae; genus Paragorgia; species Paragorgia papillata. The sequence continues at coordinate 1,643,750 of JAWNZC010000095.1, forward strand.
TCAGGCAAAAATAGAATAAGAAAAATAAACCTTGTTTTGAAAAATCCGTACATCTCTATATCGGATATTGGTGATTTGTTCAAGTAAAATTCTACATATTCGCCGAGCGAATGTCGACTGGTGATGTGTGACAATTGGTGATTTATGGTATGTTGAAGTAATATATCATACACGAGAAGGAGTGTTTAATTGACGTGATATCAAACACCGAGAAGTGTGTTAATAAAACAAGGCGAAACCGAGATTTTTTAACAAATGTCGAAGTGTGTTAACATTAGATCAAAGACAACTTTCGAGTATTTAATATAACTTCTGAATTGAGTCAGCACTTTAAGAGAAATTTTAAGTAAAAGTTAACGTAATTTATGCAAGTGTTCATCACGTATCGGTACGTATTTCCTTGTTTTAAACTTATGAGTTGGTAATGTTCGAATCCCTAGAATTGAATTGTCTGGAAACGTGTGAACATGAAAGCGGCTGACAATGATCTGCAATTTATGTTGAGGGTGGCTTGAAAGTGCACAAATCTTTTGTTTTACGTTCACTAATATTTATACAGCAACGCTGTTCATGGCTGATTGCTTCATTATATATACAAAAAATACAATGTGTTCAGCAAGCATGAAGGTGAACAAACGTGAACGAAAACACAGCACAAAGACTTTGGCTGCGTTTCCAGACAACTTATTTCTAGAGATCTAGACTATCCCCCTGTTCAGACTAGGTGCCCGGGCACGATTCCCGGGCACTAATGTGAACACGATTTTTTCGCGGTGCCAAACTCAAACTAATCAAACTGGGCACCGTGCATTGAGGTAGTACCCAGGCACCGTGGCCGCGGTACGGGCACTAATGCTGAATGTGAACAAACGTTTTCAGTGCCCAAAGTGGTGCCCACGCTTCTTACTCAATATTCCTTGTAATTCGAAGGCTTAAAGCCAAAAAATAGCTACAAAAGCCATCCAGTACCAGAAATTGATGACAAAATGGCCGCCGCTTAAGGGCTAATTGACATATAGTCCTTATAAAATGGCATCTAATTTTGAACAGTAAATATATAGAGGGGAAATATTAAAATGAAAATTCTGCTACTTGAGTATCTCGCCTACTATTTGCCGACCTCGCTATCTAAGGAACAGCGATTTTCAAATTATTCACTTCCTTATCTCTCGAGCTATCGTTTGTCAGTGTTTGAGCCTCCCTCAATCATGGTGAGTTCAAAATGCCCATTGTCTTGTTGTCATTACAAGTCGGGTAGTTGTTAAATTAGAGGTATACAACTTCAGCCAATTTGGTCAATATGCATGTAATCTATTACATGCAAGATAAAGATTCCTCTATCAACTCCGGAACATTTGACCAAAGATGATTTTGAAAGTATCAAACAAAATCCTACGGCAATCCAGTGGTGCATGACTTAATTATTTGTTTACTATTTTCAACACAATTTTTGGCGGATCGTAGATATACCTGATGAAAATAAATAGGTAACTGAATGATTAGATAATAGTTGTTGTTTAGATCAGGAGGTCCGCAAATAGTTGGCAAGCTACTCAATAAGCAGCATGCATTCTCACTTTAATATATTCGCCTTATATATTTACTGTTCAAAATGGGACGCTATCTTCTATAAGGAATATATGCTTGTGTAAATTAGCTTTCAAGCGGTGGCCATTTTGTCATTAATTTCTGGTAATGAAAATTTTTCTGCGTGAACGCTTATCAGATGCAGGGCCAGTAGCGTCGAGAAGGGGGGGGGGGGGGGGGGTAAGCGGGGTAATTACCCCGGGGCCCGGGGCAAATAGGGGCCCGTAACAATTTAGTCCAAGAAATGTATTATTAAATTTAGCATCAAAACAGTTAAACTACAGAAACTTCATCTGTTTTGCATGCTTTTAATGTGTTATAAAGGCGGTATGAGTATGGCCATTGTAAATATTTTAGCTTGACTGACGCTTCTGATGTAAGAAACTCTTAGAATACTCGATATACAACCTCGTACCCAGGGCCATTTGTAGGGAACTGGGCCAAGATGGCGGGAACAAATGGCCCTGGTGGAGGCCAGGCTATCTCAGCCTCTGATTGGTCAAGAGCTTATGGCGTAAATCAGACGGTTTGATTTTGTATTTTTAAAAAAAAATATTGTATTTTGACCTTGTCGGTTGTTCCTGCTCACGGCACGGGAAATTATATTTCAAACCATGCAATAATTAGGTGTAATTAGGTATAATTACTGTGTAAAGGGCTGAGTTCTAGTTATCAAAATGCGCAATATACTGCGCATTTTTGAGCTAGCCTCCACCAGGGCCATTTGTTCCCGCCATTTTGTTTTTGGCCGCCATCTTGGCCCAGCCCCTACAAATGGCCCTGGGGACGAGGTTGACTCGATATATTGATGGTGTTAAAACATTCATTTCGGGGGGGGGCGGCTACAACGTTTGACCCAGGGCCCATCCCGGCTCTCGACGGCCCTGTGCAGGGCACCATATCCGGGCACCTAATCTGAACAGTAGGTAAGTTTTGGGAATTGCAGCTTGTATTTATAGTACTAAGTTTTATCAGTTCTTGCTGCACAGGTTATTGTATTCAGAAAAGCTCGAAGTCCCGTCTAGAGCTCAGAGTTTTTTAACAAACTTGTATGTAGCTTGTACAGCAAGAACTGTAAAAACTTTCTCATAATTCATAAACCAAAAATCAAAGAAAATCATATTAACCGTAGAAGGTAATTGGGAAAAGATTCGAAGTAATATATAGCCAACATGCACGAGTGAGTGTTTTATTTGGATTTCTAAATATAGTCAAGCAGGTTGAAAATTCAAGGCAAAGCCGAGTTTCGGCAGTACTCAAACCATAATATATTTCGACTTTTATTAACTAGCTTAGCTGTATTTAGACATCGAAGGACGAACACCGACGAGTGTTCGATATAGCTCCTTAAACAAATCTATATTTTAAGAAGAAATTGACCTATAATTAAGTTTGCTAAACTTGACCATATAATATTCCTCCGACTTTTAAATACCGACTAAATATTTATTTCGTTTGAATTTTCTTCGTGAATTATTATTGATTTAAGGAGTATATTTGGTCATTGCCAACTTTCGTGTTGACGAGTTTCCGACCAAATACATGTTCGTTTTACTAGAAGCAACTTCAAACACTCGTAAAGAGTCCTTGCTTTTACTTCAAAACACTTCGATGTTCGTTAAAACTGACGTATTTTCTTCAAATCTCCTCGGTGTTTTAAAATTAGAAGAAGAAATTGCAATAATTATATTAAGAAGGGCTAAATGTCGAACGTTTCGTGAGACAAACTAATAATTTGTAAATTTAGTGCCTATGAAAAGTTTGTTGTTTCTCTCAGTAAAGCCAAGGATGCATATTAGTCCTCGAACTTCAACAATGGACAAAGGATCAAAGTCTCTCTAGTTCAACGTCCAACGTGTATATGAACACCGCTGCAAAACGTTTGCGCATGCGTGAGTTTGCACTGTAAGAAATGTGGGGGAATGGCAGTGGCAACAACAACCACACAGTGAAATTAATTTGTGTTTTAAAAAAAGGGCCATAAAAACTACGAAATGGCCATCTCAAAATATTTAAAATAAAGAAATTATATTAATAAAGCAGCTATATACAGCAAGTACGAGCCTTAAAATTTTAGTAGTTTTCTTAAAATTAGCACCCGAGTTACCCTAGCTATCGTACATTTCTTGTTTTTTTGTTTGTTGTGTTTAGAAGGACCCTAGGGTAACCCGGGTGCTAAGTAGGCGGGTTATGTTTTGTCCTTATAAACGCGTTTGGAAGGGATAACTCGCCTACCCCGGACAACTTTTTACTAGTTCCAGGCTTCGTGCCTTCTTGTTATTAGTGCTCGATAACCAGGTCTAATGAAGTTGACTTGGGCAGCAGGGTGACCCTATATACCTGTAAAATCTTGCTTGTAAACCCGGGCTAACTTTGTCCCAGGTGCTAGGGTAACCCGGGTGCTAGGGCCTAGGGTAACATATCGCATGATATGTCGCATCCCTGATTCAGAAAATATACTTAATGATTGCAGTTTAGCTCTTTTCAGTACAATTAACTCATAATTTCAATAAATTATCTATTTTATATTGGCTTTCAAGATATTTAACAAACAATGGACTTCTAAACCTATGTGCAAGTCCTTGAGAACGTAAATAGTTGAACCACGCTCATCTTCTTATAAAATTTCAAACGTTGTAAAGCCAAAAACCAACCAGCTTGCACCAGTAGACGTACGCGGTTACCGGGTAACAAACGATTAACAGCAGTTTAAGAGTCATAAATTATAAATCATGTACGTGGCAAAGATTTAGATTTTTTGGTTGCGAATCAGTTCGAACGCGTTTTGAACAACGTATGAGCAAAAAACGGATGAATGTCCCGCCTAAATATATTACATAGTTTTTCACGCGGTCTTGAATTCTATTTCCTGCGCGGTTCATAAAAAAAGCGGTCTTGCTTGCCTTAATTGGCTTTATATTTAATAGCAAAGCATTTGAATAGATATTATGTGCTGTTATATAGAAAACATGTAAATGAGATTTAAATTCAATTGTCGATCGTCGGCGACAGTTTATATTTTTGTACAACAAGAACGATCGTTTTTATTTATATAGCAAGAATGGATTAAGTGCAGTGATTCGAAAGAGCGGCCTCGAAAGGCGGAATACTTTACGGATTCGAAAATCAAGGTGGTGCAAGCTTTACTTTATTCAAGATGAATTCATTTTCGCACCGATCTACACGCCCTAGATATTGTTGATTTTAATTATGATTTCTCTTCGTATTACGATTAGACGCTGGTGGGCAAGAGGGGAAAAAACGAGAGGATATTCATGTTGAAGGGGGACGCCTATATAAGAGACTAGGCCTAGGGAAACAACACTTATATTACTCTGCAATTCAATCTTGGGACAGCTGACGCGGTTTCCGTTAGAGGTAAGAAAGAAATATCAAGGAATATTACCACATACAAAAATACGCCTTTTACGCCTTCCAAGTCATGGCGATGTGAAACAACCAGCAACATTGAATTAACTCTTCAAGAAATGTCGACAACCTGAGCAAATTTAAATTAATTTGTTAAACATTTTCGTTTTAAAAGTTGGTATATCAAGTATAGAGACAAAGGTTTGCAGTTAATTATATAATATATCATGTATATAGTCTCATGTATAGATATATATGGATACATATATATGAGTTATATAGTCTCATGTATATAGATGTATAGATCCATATATGATTCATATATAGTCTCATGAGTATAGATTTATGGATCTATAGATGACTTATATATAGTCTCATGTATAGATATATATATAGATCCATATATGATTCACATTGTCTCATGTATAGATATATGGGTCCTACAGTATGACTATTCTACTCCTCGCGAGAAGAAATCTAATGAGAAGCAAAAAGGTTACGAAAACACCAATTAACATTGGTAAATGAATACACCGGGATATTTCATCCCGAGGGGTAATTTTTTGTGGAATACCCCGCATTCCAGGTCTATAACTGATAAATATATATATATATATAGTATGGAAGTATTAAGACACACCAAAGTGTTACTTGACAAAGCAAAATCGATCGTCTTTATAATGCATGCTTTCCTCCCTAAAATATAAGCTGCACCTTTTATTCAATTTCAAATTCAGTCTAAATACTGAAAGAGCTTCAGAAGCTTGGTTTTACAAATGGCCTCTCGGTTCTAAACGTACGAACTACTGCGTACGTTATAAGTTGAAGCGAATCTTTTTTCTTATTTAACCTGCACTTTTTATTCAATTTCAAGTTCTAAATAGTGACAGACAGTTTTAGAAACTTGGTTTCAGAAGTGGCTTCTCGGTTTCTGAGCGTATAGCGTGTCTCTTTCCGAAGAGGGGGTCAAATCTCCTAGAAATATGTCCCCGTGGGTAACAAATTTCCTGGGACACCGGCCGGAACTCAGGCCTGACTGACTTTAGGTATAGGTTATAGTGTTTTACTGTAGATCGTTTTCATCAGTCTCGCCTGAGATTCGGTTCACGCCGGCCTAGTCTCATGCAGGTCGTCCGTTAGACCGAACTGAAGTTTTGAGGCTGGCCTATATAGTTAGCTTAAGTGAGATTGGTGTCAACTTTACATAAAATAATTAAGCTTCTCTGGCGGTCACGAGCTGGAAAACAATTGACACGAATTTTGAAACAACAGCTGAACTAAGCCTAAAAAATTTCAAAACAGTTGCTGTTTCCCGTAGTTTTCAAGGCTTAAACTCTCTTGTGACGAGTACATATTTTTTTCTCGAGTAACGAGAAAATAATGTCATAAGCCAGGTAAACACTTCACTTTACACCGGACACATCTGGCTGAAAACTGATCCATCCAATATAGGGGATAAACACGGACTGTTATATTGTAATATAACGGTCAACCTGAAGGATAACTTCAAAGTTCCGATGTTCCAAAAAATAATTAATAATAAATGAAGTTCTATAGTGGCATAAACATTTGTTCTCTAGTCTGTAAGCATAAGCTTTTGAGCGGTTTAAATTTAGCAAGGCTGCGCTTGAAACGCCGGTATTTTGTTTATAAAAATTTCGGCAGTTTGCCACGTTTTCCCTTCGCTATAATATATATCCACAACGAGAATAAAACCAAATGGTCTATAAGAAGAAGCTAAAGATCTATATTTAGTCAAGCAAAGTTCCGCTTGAGACGTCGGTCTGTTTAGACTGTTTTGTTTATAAAAATCTCGGTAGTTCACGGCCTTCTCACTTCGCTATATCCACAACGTAAATAAAGACAAATGATCTATATATATGCAAAGCTTTTAAACAATTTTTAATTCAACCAAAGCTCAACTCGAAAGGTCAGTATTTTGTTTATAAAAATCCTGGCAGTTTACCACGTTTACGCTTTGCTATACATACGTGAATAAGGACAAATGATCTATATAAATCAATATAAATTATACATTTACAAGGTCAAACTGGTCAGTCCGGCCAGAATGGACTTTCTTTTGAATAGCCAAATTTTCCGGTCTGATGGCCCCAAATGTGCCATGTTCCATATTTTACCGGACTAACCGGACTAACTGCATGTGTAAATGCCAACCACCTAAGACTCTGCTCGAGGAAACGTCAGTATTTTTTTAATTAAAAATATCGGCAATTTACAGCCTTTTCGCTTTTCTATAACCACACTGCCTGCGCAACAGTTAATATTATATTTAGAAGTATATACAATACCGTTTATGGTTCTGTTCCTTACAGCGCTACCTCAGCCACCGGGAACGTTAAATCTTAATAGAGAAATATATAATGCAATTTAAAACTGTTAAAGAAACAGAATGCTGCCTAGGTAGTGTTTTGCATAGAACAAAGTGAAAAGATGGTGAACTACCGACGTTTCGAGCGGAGTCCTGATCGTCAGTATAACTTCGCTATCAAAACTAAATTCGGCAGTTCACCACCTTTTCACCTTTCAAAGATTGGCGTTTTGAAAAACCCTACCGAAAAGGCAATGCTTTAATTATTAAACTGGCTTAATCTTGCGGGGTAAGTGAGAAAAGCTCATTTTCTGTTCGATGAGAGCGAAGATTGGTTGAGTAGACATTTAAATTATTAAAACACTTAAGAAATTATTATAAATCAACGTATATAGTAAACGGTCGCCGCTAAAATAATTCTCTCAGTTCTTCCGCGTGGCCTTTTCCCACCTTCATCACAAATAATTAGTCGAGGATATAAATATATGATATATCGCCAAACCATCCTCGTTCCCAGGGTCTCCTCGGTCAACTGGGAAATCCCTGAGGCCTGCAAACCGGTCGAGCTTAAAAGGGATGATTCAAAGGAACACGCGTCCAGTCATTTCGCGTCTTTTCCAAAATATGTCGCCAAAGTTTCTTTCTTTTATCAAATTTGTGTCAAGCTTCATGAATCTCAAGATTTTAGCAATTTTCTGGATAACCTAACCATAACAAAAAGCCTAACCGTAGTCGGAAATCTGGTTTACCACCTAGCATTTTGGAAAAACATATTTGACGACATATTTTGGAAAACCGCGAAGACTGGATGGGTCCCTTTGAGTCATCACTTTTAACTTTTACCCCGCAAACCGGATATCCTATAGAATATAGAGCCACTGACTATATCATATAGCTCTGGATGCCAGCATGTATGGCATATGCAATACAAAACTATAGAGGGCACTCAGAGACTGCATATACCTCCGCCAGCAAGTTATTAGGGGGTGTTTATAAGAAGGGAAATAGATATCCCGCTAACCAGGCTAGCACACCACTGCACGTGAATGACTAAAATGCTTGTTAGGTCGATCCATGCATACTGACATTAAGACCAGCTTGATCTGATATTTTCCCGTACGGACCTTTATCTCGGTATAATCTCATAATCTCTTAATATAAAATAAATTCAATATAACGCCGCTTCTGACCGGCCGTGGAGTGCGTAATTTGAATCATGGGAAAACATTTAACTCACTTCCGCAAGGAGAAAGTAATTTTAGTTTATTTTTAATTTATTTTATAGGAAAAATAAAATTGTGTCTGATGTTCTGTTAGAGAAGTACGGTTTATATAGTTTGGCGTGCTCCATCGCGAGTTATGCGCACATGGAAAGGAGGGAGAGCACTCAAAGTTTAGATTTAAACGTTATGAATTTTTCTAATAATTTTTCGTTGAATAACAGTTTAATTAAAGTACCTATAAAACGAAAATTAAGTCTGTCTTATTTGAAAGAACACATAAATGCTTTGCTTCGTTGTTGAGAGATTTCAGACAAACTGTGAATTTAAGGAAAGCGCGTGGGTGTGTTTCTGCAACAACACCAAACATGTAGATCTTTAAATGACTATGTTTGATAATAGTAAAGATATATAACCTTCTCCAATATCATTATGCAACGAAAAACTGCAAAAGATGTAATTATACTGTGTCATTTTAAGTGGGTTTTTTTTAAATAAGACGGACTTAATTTCTGGTCAATAAACACTTTACTTAAAAGTTTATCAATACGGACTGAATCAGAATACAATGAAATGAGGGCGTTAATGCTGATCGAATGGCGAATTATTTAATCATATAACAATATTGAATACGGTGATAAAGTAAGTTATATTGAGGTATTTTGAATTGCAATATTTCCGGCTTGCTCGCGTAATTTTGAAAACGGGTGTAAGAAAGACGCAATCAATCAATTGATAAAAACTTGTGGTAAGACTCGTTTAATTATCTTCCAAAAACAATTAGTATATATAATTATAAATCTATTCATTTTTAATAATTTTTAATACATTAAAATTAATTGATATACCAGGTGAGATCGCTTGAAGTCGCTGAAAATCAGACGCTTTGACAATTAGTGCCATCACATCGATATACAAGACTCAGGAACTTATTGCTAACGGTAAGCAATATATCGTATTCCCTTCACTTTAGAACCTTAACTTTAACATTTTGCTTTCCGAATTGTCATTTACCTAACTCCAGATGATTCTATTCATCTCAAAGGAAAACCCTTGGGCAAACTCAGATAAAACCTAGCTGTTTAACATTTTTCCTTTCTTTTAAAGCATTTTATTTATTTTTTAAAATGGTCTTTAGTATTTTATTCTGGTTAACTCCAGACGATGTTATTCAATTCTGGAAAAACTTTCAAACACAGAACTCGGTTAAAAACTATCTGTTTGACATCTTTCAATTCCTTTCTTTAACAATTTCTTTTTTCAAATTGGTCTTTAGTATTTGATTATGGTCAACCCCAGACAATTTTATTCATCTCTGAATAAAACCTCGAACAGTAATCAGTTATTTATTTAGAGAAATAAAAGTAGAGTGCTGCGTAGGCAGTGTAGAAACAACAATCGAAATATAGTAAGGTTAGATATACTGCCGAAACAATGAACGTAGGAATCTAACGTTTCGAGCGAAGGCCCTTCGTCAGAGAGAAAGGCCGAAGGGCCTTCGCTCGAAACGTTAGATTCCTACATCTAACCTTACTATATTTCGATTGTTGGTTCTTTCTTTAGCATTCTACATTTTTTTGAATTGGTCTTTAGTATTTTATTCTGGTTAACTCCAGATGCTTTTCTTCACCTCGGAAAAAACCCTCAGGTAAAAACTATCTGTTTAACCTCTTTTCCTTTTTTAGCATTTTGTATATTTTTTTCAAATTAGTCTTTAGTATTTTTTATTCTTGTTGACTTTCAACGATTTTTTTCACCTTTGGACTTAAATTTAACGTTTTCTTTTCCTTAGCATTTTATTTATTTTTTCAAATGATCTTTATATACTCTTGTTGACTTTCGACGATTTTATTCACCTTTGGACTAACCCTAGACTTTCCAAAACTCCATTTTTTTGTTGAAGCCCGCTCCGCTTTAATCAGTTGAAAAGGATCTGCTTAACATTTTCCTTTTAGCATTCTATTTATTTATTTCAAATGGTATTTAGTATTTTATTCTGCTTAACTCCAGACGATACACCTCTAGTCAAAATTATCGAGCCACCTATATTTCTGCCAGTTTTTCACCTTTTCCGTAATGTCTTTAAAATCCAATAAATTTTCATTAGAAGTTTCTAATCTCTTTCAGCATTTTTGTAATCGTATTTGCATGCAACAGATAACAAGGGTGATTGGACCGCTAAAGACTGTTCAAATCAGTATCGTTCTTCTCCAAAAAACGTTTTCAAAATTTGGAGATTTCACTGTTAAACATGATTTCTTCCTAACATTTGAAAAAAATATTTTATTACAAGAAAAGTACTTTATTTGATTTTCTTATGGATTTTGTCTGATGACACTGTCTTCCTTTGAGCGGCTCGTTAAGGGCTTTGTTAAGGTTTGCAGGGTCATTTCGGTAAAGCGCTTTCAATCGGTCAGAATTTAAGCCACAAAAATAAAATAGACGTTAGAAAAATCGTTAGAAAGCTATTATTTAATTTGTAGAATACAATGTTGTCTTTTATTTTGCGATAAACACAAACCAATAATAGTTGTGAATTTTTTAATTAAAACCAGAGGGCTTCAATCGAATTGGAGCGACTCAAGTAAAAAGCGTTTTATTTTGTTCAAAATCTTTTTTGCAGTTTAATTCCGAGATAAATTTCCAGCAAAACGGTGTCAGAGTTTTTTGTCGAGTTTTGCTGATTTTATTGACGACCAAATTTGAAAAATGCTGTTTTTCGACCAACATTCGAACAAAATAAGTCATAAAATCGAAACCAGGCAAGAAATTAAAAAAAAAAACGCTGACACTGTGTTGCTGGAAATTTGTCTCGGAATCGAACTGAAAAAAACAAAAAATTTTGAACAAAATGAAACGCTTTGTTCTTAAGCCGCCCCGATTGAAGCCCTCTGGTTTTAATTTGCAAGTATTATTGGCTTGTGTTTATCGCGAAATCAAATACAACATTGTAATCTACAAATTAATCGCTTTCTAACGATATCTATTTTATTTTTGTGGCATAAATTCTGACAAATTGAGAGCGCTTTACCAAAATGCATGACCCTGCAAATCGTAATGAATTGACCTTAAGTTGTCTACCAGTGTACCTAAGTATATAATATTACTGTTAAAATATCAAACCACCGCCCTAAAAACTAATTCATGTAAAATTTAACACATGAGCAGTACCGAGAGGCAATAGCCGAGTGTTTTACATCTGATAAAACTTGTAGTGCGAACGTTTTGAAGGAGCTTCAAAAACGACCTATTATTTGGTAAGTACATTGGCGTAGTAATTTTGAAAAAGAAACAGTTGTCTGAGCCGAAAAAATCAAAGCTGAACTTTATGCAAATTAAGTACTAGATTCTTTATCACATATAAAGACACTCATTAAACATGTTTTTCTTTTTCTTTTCCTCATGAATTATTAAAGAGTTTTAAAGTTGATTTAACGTCTTTTTTCATTGTTTAGATATTGAATAATAAAACAAAGGCTTCACGAAAGAGGAACGAAGCAAGTATAAATCTATTACAAAGCAGCAGCATTTAGCCGAGAGAAGTAAGCCGTGATCAGTCAAGATGTCGAATGCCAGCAAGACGAATATCAGTTACAGTGAGCTATGCGAGAAGGAAACAGAAGGTGAAATGGTCGCTCATACCATTTTCCTCAGTGTGGTTCTTGCTCTGACAATTTTTGGAAATTTTTTGGTGATTGGAACGGTTATTACTAACCGAAAGCTTCGCACTGTTACCAATTACTTTGTCATTTCGTTGGCGGTCTCCGATGTTCTCGTTGGCTTAACCACACTACCGTTAAAGGTGAAAAACCTCATCATAAATATCAGTATTTCGTTTTCCAATATCGGCAGTCAGTTGAAAACGTTTAATGACTAAAATGTGGTGAAAACTGCAAAAGTATTTTTAACTCTTAAAGTATTTTTAATTTTTTACTCCAACGATGTTAAAAATAATGACAACAGTAGACAGCGTTGACTCTGCTACTGACTATTTTTACAATTTCTTTTCAGATTGACCAGATGATACACAACAAAAAATGGTGTCATGGCGTTGAATTGTGCACGTCGTGGATTATAGCCGACATTGTTTGCAACTGCGCCTCGATCTGGAACCTCGTATTGATCAGCATCGACAGAGCCATTGCTATTTCTTATCCCTTTCGCTATCGCACCTTGATAAACAAAAAGAAAGCGATTTTGCTCATTGTGATCGTCTGGGCTGGCTCAATCTTAATGGCCTGCCTCGGCATGCTCAACTGGACCTTCCCCGGTGAACAGCACATCTTCACAATCTTCTCTTGTATGAAAGGAGACCGGGTCTACTACACCGTCGCTGCCGTCGTTGGCTTCTTCCTGCCTCTGATCATCATCCTCATCTCCTACGGAATCGTCTTCAGCATCGCACTCACCCACGCCAAAGCAATCTCAGCCAACGGCAGACGAAACTCCGGCACCAATGGTAACTTCTTCCGGGAGTTCAAAGCCGGTAAGACACTCGCCATCGTTGTGGGTGCGTTCATAATCTGCTGGTTGCCTTTCTTTGTTATCCTTCTCGTATCCTTCTGGTCGCCGATAAGTTTTTACCAGTGGAAAATTCACAACAAGGTGGCGTTCGAGTTCGTAGATATCGCGTTTATTTACTTCTTGACATCGATCAATTCGGCCATCAACCCGTTCATCTACGCGCTCTTCAATACCGAGTTTCGTCGCGGATTCCTGAAGTTCTTGTTCTGGATAATTCGCGCCAAAAGCCTACAGTCAAACACAAATGATGCTGCTTTCTCCGTCTCTTTTAGCTCAAGGAGACGTTCTAGTATCCCGTTTAATTTAAAAAGCAATTCACAACGAAGTTCAGTCTGAAGGAATCAATTGACCCTACCGAAAAATATGGCGACTTGTACACTTAACCACAATCGTTTGCGTGCAGTAAAGTAAATTGTTTCTTGCATAATTATTGGAAGATATGGTGCTAAAACGATCAACTTTGAAGTTCTTGCTTACTTAATCCATCTTAGCACGATAAACAATGTTTAGTTGTTATTTGTGCTGATTTGAGGTCGCAAAGCATTGTGGTTAAATGTACACCCCCCCCCCCCCCCCCCACACACACACACACACACACACAACACAACACCAGTGGAGTCGTCGTGGGTAGATTATAGCGTGCCGTAGAGTTCCCGAAAGTAATGCCCCCGGAAGTAACGGCTACCCGAAAGTAACGACTAACACTTTTATGATTTCCATATATGTTACTATTATAGGAGCAGGATCTGAGATTGGGAAAAGTTCATCATATTGAATTCCCTCGTTTTTTTAAAATTACGTAATTAACTTCACGACATAGAAACAACCACATATAATTTAAACCTTTGGCTTTACATTAAAAGAGTTTTTAGGGAATCCTGGCTTGTATTTGTGTATCTAAAGACACATTTAAAACTAGCGGGGTATTCTATAATTGCTCCGGAGTCGTATACTGACAACAAAAACTTATAAATATTTCCGAACGATCGATTCGATGGCTCAGCTCGAGTCAATGGCCCAACTCGACCTAATGGCTCAGCTCAAGTCAATGGCTCAGCTCGAGTCAATTGCTCAGCTCGAGTTAATTGCTCAGCTCGAGTCAATGGCTCAGCTCGACCCAATGGCTCAGCTCGAGTCAATATCTCAGCTCAAGTCAATGGCCCAGCTCGAGTCAATGGCTCAGCTCGAGTCAATGGTTGAGCTCGAGTTGAGACAGACAGACAGACAGACAGACAGACAGACAGACAGACAGACAGACAGACAGACAGGCAGGCAGGCAGGCAGACAGGCAGGCAGGCAGACTGACAGACTGACCGACAGACAGACAGACAGACAGACAGACAGACAGACAGGCAGGCAGGCAGGCAGGCAGGCAGACAGACAGACAGACAGGCAGACAGACAGACAGACAGACAGACAGACAGACAGACAGACAGACAGACAGACAGACAGACAGACAGACGGACGGACGGACGGACGGACGGACGGACGGACGGACGGACGGACGGACGGACGGACGGACGGACGGACGGACGGACGGACGGACGGACGGACGGACGGACGGACGGACGGACGGACGGACGGACGGACGGACAGCCAGACACAGACAGACAGGCTTTTTATATAATGCAGAACTATGTTCGACTAAAATGCTCACGGAAGCCCAGTTTCCTTCCTCTGCGACTTATGTTCATGAAACTTTCCAGAAAGATTAGTAACATTCTCGCAATTAATTTTGCGCCGTTAGGTACATTATGAAGATCGTTTCCTTGGCAACAAGGATTGTTTCGTATTTTTCATCTTTTTTTCTGCCATTTCTCGAGTTTTCTTCGGTGAAAGTTTTTCAAACTCAACTTCGCAGTCTTATAGTAATTGCTTCGAGAATCATTTTAAAAGATAAGATATCTATGAAGCCTTCTATAATTATAATTCTTTGCAAAAACCTAATACTATATAGTACAGAATAAATAAATCAGAATGCCTCATCTTCCGCTTCAGTTAAAAGTTATATGACTGGAAATATAATTACTGGCCCTATTTTACACTTTCTGTTTGGTAAAATCAGTTAAGTCTCAAATGTATGTCATGCATCTAAAAATATTAAAGAAACGCTGATTTTAAATGCTTGTAAACGAGAAACGAAACGCTTGTATACGAGTTGGCTGCAATATTTTTAATATTGCAGTATTCTTGCTGAAAGACTTAAACAGGCCGAAATCGTTGATATAATGTAGACATAGAACAGTGAGATTTGAGAAGGGTACGCGCTGACTGGCAGGTCCTGTTGCAGATCATGCTGGTGTTGGGTTGCACTACAAGAACCGATCACCACATTGCTCTACATTGTTCTGGGCATGCATGATGAGTCATATGCCTCGTCAGACCCGACTGGGGAGAGCTGCACATTAATATTTTTCACTACTTTACGAGTTCTTTCGAATAAGAAAAACTGAATTTCAGGTCATATAACTTTAAGTTGAAGCGGAAGATGAAACGTTCTGTTTTATTTACACTAAGTATTACGTTTTTGCAAAATATTATGTATTCATATAGATACTTATATGTTCAAATGAAATATTAAGGCAATATAAAGTTGTTACAGACGCTCATGCAGTTCGATTTATAAAGACAAGCACAGTTCATAACCTTACCAAAGCGGATAAACTCGTATTTTAAGCTTTTATATTACGAATTGAAAAACCGGTCAAAATTGTTTTGCAGTTAGTGTGTCGCTGTTCAACATCTTGTAGCTTGTCACATGATATTCATTGCATAAGCATTGTTAAATGAAAACTTTAGCAAAGTTTCTTCAGTTCGTCTCAGCAAGTCCGAATGAGCACTTGCTTTTTGCGAATAGAACCGGCATTAACTCTAGCTGATCGAGTCATTGACTACTGAGCCATTGGCTCGAACTTAGCCATATACTGCTTATAGCCATTGATTGCTGAGCCATCGACTGTGGAGCTATTGACTCGAACTGAGCCATTGACTCGAGCTGAGCGTATAATTATAAACATCTTTATATTGTCTTCTTCATTCGAAACCATTTTTCATCTTTTTTCCAGCCATTTCTCGAGTTTTCTTCGGTGAAAGTTTTTCAAACTTCGCAGTCTTATGTAAATTGCTTCGAGAATCATTTTACAAGATAAGATATGTATGAAGCCTTCTATAATTATAATTCTTTGCAGAAACCTAATACTATAGTACACTAATAAATAAACCAGAATGCCACATCTTCAGCTTCAGCTTAAAGTTATATGACCGGAAATTCAGTTTGTCTTATTCAAAAGAACTCTTAAAATAATGAAAAAGATTAATTTACAGCTCTTGTCAAGTGCCAAATATTAGTTGTAGTTGTCATATTACTAATTCTTCAACTGCATTACCATGCATATATATATATATATAAAACAAATGGAGGTAGAACGACTCAACAAATTTGATTAGGCATATTTATTACTATTTAGTTTCGTACCACGAGATGTGGCACTCTTGAGATAAAACGGCCTAATGCCTGACAGCTAAAGCTTACAATATTTTGTACAAACAGATGACGCTTTAATCCTATTTACCATGCAAGCTAGGCAATTATCACCTTATCATTACGTTGACACCACGTGGAAATACCAAACTTAAGCGGTAATTTTAAAAATAGTTCGTTAAAAGTTAATTAAAAGGAATTTTTTAGCATGTCTATATGAAGAAACTAGTTCATTGCGTTTGTTTAGGGTAGCCATAGTAGGTTTACATATGATAAAGTATTTTTCGTTCTACCTCCATTTATTTAATATGCTCTGGGTATCCATTGAGCACTCTGCCAAATGTTATTATAACCTACTCAACCTATCTATATATATATATATATATATATATATATATATATACTGACCCTATGTCATATATCATACTTTCTGCCGTTAGGTAAAATCAATCAAGTCTCAAATGTGATCTAAAAATATTAAAGAAACGCTGATTTTAAATGCTTGTAACCGAGAAACGAACACTTGTAAACGAGCTGGCTGCAATATTTTTAAGATAGCAGTATGTGCTTGATGAAAGAGCTGAAATCGTTGATATAATGCAGACACAGAACTGAGATTTTAGAAGGGTACTCCCTCAGGAGGTCCTGTTGCAGATCATGCATACAAGAACATCATGACTACGTTGCTCTACATTTTTCTGGGCAAGCATGATGTTCATATGCCTCGTCAGACCCGACTGGGGGAAGTTGTACATTAATATTTTCACTATTTTACGAGTTCTTTCGAATAAGAAAAACTGAATTTTCGGTCATATAACTTTAAGCTGAAGCGGAAGACGAGACATTCTGGTTTATTTATTCTAAGTATTATTCTTTTGCAAAGAATTATGCATATTGCATTCTTATACATACTTACAGTATATGCTCAAATGAAGAATTAATTAGGCAATATAAAGATGTTTCAGACGCTCATGCAGTTCGATTTATAAAGACAAGACAGTTCACAACTTTATCGAAGCAGATAAACTCGCGTATTTAAGCTTTTATATTACAAATTGAAAACATGTCAAAAATATTTTTGGCAGTTTGCGCGTTGCTGCATGTCAACATCTCGTAGTCTGTCACGTGATATTCATGGCATAAGCATTGTTAAATGAAAACTTTAGCAACGTTTCTTCAGTTCGTCTCAGCAAGTCTGAATGAGCACTTGCTTTTTGCGAATAGAACCATTGACTCTAGCTACGTTATTGACTGCTGAGCCATTGGCTCGAACTTAGCCATATACTGCTCATAGCCATTGATTGCTGAGCCATCGACTGCTGAGCTATTGACTCGAACTGAGCCATTGACTCGAGCTGAGCGTATAATTATAAACATCTTTATATTGTCTTCTTCATTCGGAACCATTTTTCATCTTTTTTTCTGCCATTTCTCGAGTTTTCTTCGGTGAAAGTTTTTCAAACTTCGCAGTCTTATGGAAATTGCTTCGAGAATCATTTTACAAGATACGATATGTATGAAGCCTTCTATAATTATAATTCTTTGCAGAAACTTAATAACTACAGAATAAATAAACCAGAATGCCACATCTTCCGCTTCAGCTTAAAGTTATATGACCGGAAATTCAGTTTGTCTTATTCAAAAGAACTCTTAAAATAATGAAAAAGATTAATTTACAGCTCTTGCCAAGTGCCAAATATTAGTTTTATTTGTCATATCCCTAATTCTTCAACTGCATTTCCATGCATATATGCATATATATATATACCCTATGTCATATATCATACTTTCTGCCGTTTGGTAAATATATGTTATTTACCGGCTGGGAGGTCCGTATAGAAAAATATTTGCCCGAGGTCTTAAAAAAGGCCCGAGGCCGTAGGCCGAGGGACATTTTTGAGACCGAGGGCAAATATTTTTCTATACGGACCGACGAAAACGGTAAATAACATATTTATTTTTTTGTTACATAATTAGATAAATTAACTTATCATTCATTTCGTTTCTATCCTGCATTCTGATTGGTTAATTCACCTGCAAATAACTGAGTGCAAATAATTTTTTTCTTGCAAATAATGTTATGAGCATGCGCACTAGCAATGGCGCTGTTGACTGCAAATCATTTTCGTAAACATGGCGGCTAGTTCTTCAGCTATCCGAGGAAATAATCGAGAGTATTTGGAAGCATTCATAACGACAATGTACTTTAGAAAAGAAATAGTTAAAAGGAAGATTTAGTGAGATAAAAAGCAACACTCGTGCCAACAAAAAGTAAGTTTTACGAAGATTTTAGTATTCCGAAGACACAGAGAAGAGTGACGATCTCTAACTTCAGGCATTTCAGATTTTTAACTATTTTATGAATGATAAATCAATTATTGAACTCGTCTATCGCAAAATATCATGATTTGTCAGTGTCTCGCTACCAGTTATTTGCCTCTGCCTTCGGCATCGGCAAATAACTAGTAGCTCGCCACTGACAAATCATGATATTTTGCTCAGACTCGTCCAATAATTGATAAATAATTGAATTAAGTTGCGTAATCGAGATGACATTCACGTGATACTCAAAAGTCCAAAGTTTATCGTTCGACAGTCGTAAACAACTGCCGACATGTAGTCTGACAAGGAAGCTTGGAACCTTTTTTGTGATAAAAAAACATTCAAAACTTGAAGATCTAGTTACGCAGGGAAGTCAAAATGCAGTCAGTGTTTTTAAAGTTTAGTTGATAAAGATTCTTCGTCGTTCTTCTTCGTCGCTTGCTCGTTTTTGGCTGTTCGCTTGGAAAGTCGCTTTCAATATTTGGCTGACTGTATGAAAATTGAAAGTGTGTTCTTCGAGTTTGAAGACGAAAATGCTTGTAGTAAGCCATTTGTAATTTCAAGTTTCAAGGACATATGACACGATGAGGTTGGCATGTGGAAAATATTTGACTAAAAGGTAATGAATTGTTGCGGTTTTGTTGAGTTTTATAGCGGTTGGATAACAGAAGAAAGACAGTTTAGTGTCAAAAGGTTTCAGCTTTTCTATCTTCTCGTGGTATGACTTTATATATATATATATATATATATATATATATATATATATATATATATATATATACTTCTATATAGTTTCATTTAGTGATTCAAAATACTGTGTTCACAAGTTTATGTATGTTTTTCCTACCGTTTTAAACTGTTTTGTTTATAAATATCGCTCGTAAATTTTGCTTTGTCACAGTTTTCCCAGCGTTTCTTTTAAAATTCGCTGTTTACACATGAACTTGTCAAAACCATTTGGATAATCAAAATCATATGCATCCCCGTAGTCTCTGTTCAATATATTTTTTCTGTGGCAAGCGAAATAGTTATGAAAATCGATCAATTTTAATGACAGAATGTAAAAAAATAACTTTTTGGACCGCGGTCCAAGATATCGTGAAATACCGTTTTCCCAGCGTTTCTTTTAAAATTCGCTGTTTACACATGAACTTGTCAAAACCATTTGGATAATAAAACTCATTTGCATCCCCATAGCTCTCTGTTGAATATATTTTTTCTGTGGCAAGCGAAATAGTTATGAAAATCGATCAATTTTAATTATGACAGAATGTAAAAAAATAACTTTTTGGACCGCGGTCCAAGATATCGTAAAAAACTGCCCGCTCACGTAGCCAATCAAATTGCAGGAAAGCCTAGGATTCGGCCCGCTCACGACTAATAAAAAAATAAAATCAATTAAGTCTCAAATGTGATCTAAAAATATTAAAGAAACGCTGATTTTAAATGCTTGTAACCGAGAAACGAAACACTTGTAAACGAGCTGGCTGCAATATTTTTAATATAGCAGTATGTGCTTGATGAAAGAGCTGAAATCGTTGATATAATGCAGACACAGAACTGAGATTTTAGAACGGTACTCCCTCAGGAGGTCCTGTTGCAGATCATGCAGGTGTTGGGTTGCACTACAAGAACATCACTACGTTGCTCTACATTTTTCTGGGCAAGCATGATGTTCATATGCCTCGTCAGACTGGGGAGAGTTGTACATTAATATTTTTCACTATTTTACGAGTTCTTTCAAATAAGAAAAACTGAAGTTTCGGTCATATAACTTTCAGCTGAAGCGGAAGACGAGACATTCTGGTTTATTTATTCTAAGTATTATTTTTTTGCAAAGAATTATGCATACTGCATTCATATACATACTTATATGCTCAAATGAAGAATTAATTAGGCAATATAAAGATGTTTAGACGCTCATGCAGTTCGATTTATAAAGACAAGAACAGTTAACAGCCTTATCGAAGCAGATAAACTCGCGTATATTTAAGCTTTTATATTACAAATTGAAAACTTGTCAAAAAAATTGTTTGGCAGGTAGTGCGTTGCTGTTCAACATCTCGTGCCTGTCACGTGATATTCATGGCATTAGCATTGTTAAATGAAAAGTTTAGCAAAGTTCCTTCAGTTCGTCTCAGCAAGTCCGAATGAGCACTTGCTTTCTGCGAATAGCGATGGCGGTTTTCTCCAATTTCAAGACGATTACTCTGGTGCTTTTGATCACTACAAGTTGGATTGTACTCGTTGAAGGAAAGGTAAATACCATTTGGTGTTATGATTAACCTAAAAGTTTTCCAAATTTAGTATTAGAACTGTCATCAAGGGCCAGTTAAACTTAAAATCACGACAAAATGTCTGAATTTGAAATCCTCGTTTACTTTTTCTATATTCGTTACTTAATCAGTTCTTTATTGCATGCATTATTCTTTATTCGTCTTACGACACCGGATTTTTGGGTGCGATGGTTATATAAACCTTATTTTATGATCACCGCGCTGTCAGCTTTCCCAGGTAGTTATACTTTTATGTCTTGATAGTCTAAGACTAAATGAGTGATAAAGTCGGACCTTTTGTGCTGATTGTTGAAAAGATGCGACGAGTATAAAGTTCAAAATAAACTGTATTGCGCACGCGTTATGTCAATGTAGGATCTACAAAGAAGCAGAAATATAATGCGGTTACCAAACTGACAAACTTACGGCATGATTGTATTTAAGTCACTCAATCTGTAGTTTTCGTTTATGGCTTCGAAGCAGCTTCATATCCCCTAAACATGTTTAGGTGTATGTAGGTTCTGGCAAATATCGAAACTATCTTTTAAACTTTAATTAATCATTTGAAAGACTGAAAATGAAGAATGTCAACGACGATGCATCTTTCATGGAAGAAACATCAGTATTAAAGATTTTTAGAAAGATATTTAATATAACGTACTTTTTGGTCAAAATTCAAAAGAAAAAATAATGCCGCACTTTGTGCTGCTTGTCGAAATCCGACAAGTACTAAGTCAAAATAAACCAATCAAAATTGTATTGCGCACTAACGTGTTATGCCAATGTCGGATCTTTAGCCATCGAACAATTTTGTACAGGTTTATAATATCTATTTTATAATGTTATATAACATAAAACCATTATTTAAAGATTTTGCGCAATTTTAGGACAATTTTGTTTCTGTAAGGATTGCTAAAAATAGGGTGACATATAACCTCTTTAACATGCAGGGGAGACTTAACAATTAGTTCTGTATAGGTAGAAAGTTCTAACATGCATCTGCGAAAGCATGATCTCAATCTTAAAGTACCTATGAAGCGAAAATTGAGTTTCTCTTATTTGAAAGAACAATTAGAATAACAAAGCAACATATTTTGCAAGTTTGTCGTTGCCTTGCTTTCTTGTTGAGATATTTCAGTTTGTTTGATATGGAAATTAAACATATTGACGTCACATGTATTGTTATTATCAAATAAAATCACTTGAAAATTCTACATGTTTGGTGTTGTGGGAGAAAAAAACCCACATGCTTCCTTTGAATTAAATTGGTTTGATAATAGCAAACATATATAACTCTCTGATTAACTCATTATGCTCATGTGACGTCAAAATGATAAAATTGCATATCAAACATATTTGTTTCATAGGCAATATAATTACGTTATGCATGCAATGATAATGTTGTAGACATATTATTTATCTACACTCTTTTCCCATTTTACATTTTGAAGCAGCCAGCTTGTTCAAACAAAACAAAATTAAGAGTCCGCGTTGTGTACCGGAAGGTCATGGGAGATGTTGGTGTCTTAGCTTGTCTAAAGAGCAGTGGGAAGTATCAATGGCAATTTCTTGATGGTGAGATAATTATTATTACTTATCAAATTCAATATAGGAAAATTCAATATAGGAAAATTCAAAAGAAATGAATGTTTAATCAGGTGTTTGTAAATGCTGTTAAAACATTGATTAATAAAACGTCAATGTTTTATCAAAGTTATGAGACACTAGCGGCTTAAATTCAGTTTTTTCTGAGTTAAAATGATCTTATCTAACGTTTCTTACAACTCTTAAACAAAGTATTCATCATGTACACTTAGAATTTGATAAGTATGTTCGGCGAGCCATTGTAGATGCCCATAAAGATCGGACGCGAATATTTTAACTACTACTTATAGAGCAAAAACTAAGTCTGCTTTGTTTGAAAGAACACTTAAAATGACAAAGTAACATATTTTGTTCCTGTTTTTCGTTTTCTTGTTTCGTTGTTGAGATATTTCAATTATTTGTTGAATATACAATTTAAACATCTTGACGTAACATGTATATTATAAGTTATTGAGGAAGGTTATATATCTTTGCTATTATGGGCATTTTTTTAATTCGGGAAAAATTACACCACGCTATATGCGGTCCCAAAGTCACCGCACAGTGAACCAATCAGGATGGAAGATGTTAAAATTCTTGAAATTATATTAATTAGACAACGAACCCGAGTTTATAGACAACAAAGACTAGTGGTCTAATTGTATGAATCAACTATAGTCGGACAAACTATTATTTTAATGAAATAATTCAAATAAACTGAAACCTTGCGTGGCAAAATGCGAGTTTTTTACCATTGTATTGCATTTCAAACGTAAATCATTCGCTGCTAGTGATCTATCACCAATAGACAGTGAGTAGCTTAGCGAATCAGCGTTTAGCATTTGTAATAGTCCTCTACAGTAGTTGGTTTATACTGATAGTGAATACTATTCGTCAAATCTAAGTAATACTACACTATTAATTACGCCATCATTCATCGTTATTAATTCATTGTCATTACAATTCATTGTCATTATTAATTCATTGTCATTGTAAAGGCAAGTGGATAATCTATAATAAACTCTTTGATCTCCCATCAATACTCTTCGAAACTAATAATTTATATTAATATAAAATGTAGGTTTCTTATTAAAAATAGAATCTTTGACACTGACTAAAAATATTTACAAGACGTTTCGACTGCATCAATTAAGTTCCAGTCTTCTTCAGTTGAAATGATTTGAAGGCCAATTCAGTAAACAATTATACACATGATAAAAATGTAAATTAACAAGGTATAAAAAATTATCATAAATGTCAAGGATGAAAATGAAAAATAATTAACACAATGTCAATTGTTCGTGAAAGATTTGTACATAGATGGAACTCATGGCTAGAAATCCAGGACACTCAGCGGCAGTGGCCTGTGGGCTCATATTTAGATGGGATATTAATTTGAAAATTCTGATGGCTAAATATCGATAATTTCGGCTATAAACAGAAGTCTATAACAATAAATTAAAGTAGAGTTATTCGCCAAAATGTCTTATTGACCCATTTCTTACATAAATATCAAATTACAAAAGGTTTAATCGTCTAGACAGGCCTGTACACTCACACTCACAAAAATTGCCGCATAAATTTCGGTTATTATTTCTGAATCCACAGTCACATTTAATAATAATAACATCGGTTAAGACCCTAGCAACCTAGCAACAGCTCCATAAGAAATGGCGGACAAGAACCCGAAATTATCGAGGAATGCATTGCTTCTTCACGCCGAGTTCAGTATTTATCTCGGCGCTTGATGGATTAAATTACAACGACTCGGCTGCAATAAATCGTACATTTTAAGGTGTTTGGGAACCTATTAAACAACGAAAAAGTGGAACGAACAACTCCGCAAAACAAAGTAACGTTCATCCCGAGCAAATTCAGACGTTCGCATCGTGGACAAACAACACAGAAGCAGCCAAAATTGGAGCTCCAAAATAAGTGCTATAGCAGATTAATAGACTTTAAACAGCGAATAAGAGGTATGCTTGTGAGGGGCTCGGGAACCTATTTAGGACGCTCCAAACTTAATAGAAATTGTAGGGCTCAACGATTGTTCAATTTGGTGAAGTTTTGGACGTTCGCATGTCGGAATTTACAATAGTAAATAACCGAAAATGATTGTTTTTTATATTTCCTTAAGAAATCTATTGAGGGACGCCATATTGAATTAATTAAAAAGGGATTCAGTGCGCATGCTTTGCCGCCATGTTGTCCTCGATTTCTGGCCATGATTTGCACATGTTCATTTCCTGTTTTTGTCATAAAATTCCATGCCTCGAGAAATTTATTTTTTCCAATTGCTTTCTCTATCTACAATCGAAATGTTTAGGAAGTCAAACTAATGGAATAATTCCGATCCCCATTCGCGTGTCGGGCCACTTTAGCATTAGGTGCAGACTTTCGGACGTTCCTTTGATCTGGTATTTAAGGATCTCTTTAGCCCTGTTTACACGGCCAAAATTTAAGCACGCTTAAGTTAAGCGTGCTTAAAATGCGCCACCTTGGTGCGTTTACACGGTCATTTAATAATCCCTTACTAAAACACGTACACCATTATTCAACATGGCGGATGAGCTATATTTTTGGTTTTGGAAGCTTCGTATGGGTAGCATGCGTCAAAGAACAACGGAAGACATCGGTACACGAGAAAGAGTAATAGCTAAAAGAAAGAAACAGACAATGGAAACAAAGAATAGCGAGATGGAAGCTTCTACAGCAGGGCAAAAAAATGCATTTTATCGTATTAATAACACAGTACTAATAGCAAGCGTTTTTCAATCCCGTTGCGTTTTTATACGGCCAAGTTAAGCGCGATTAACTGATCGTGCTCAGTTTAATCCACCTCCTTGAGGTGGTGCAAACTAATCGCGATTAATTTACGCCGATCTGTTTACGCGCTTAAAGTCAGAGGTGGCTCAGATCCCGCTTAAATTTTGGCAGTGTAAACAGGGCTTTTGTCTGTCCATAATGGACAAAATCATGCACAATCTTAGTATGGTAATTTGTTTAACCACTCCGGTTGTCAAATTTATTTTCTCTCTGATCTTTTGATTTGGTAAAAACCTGGGACAGCAGACGGACATGCAGGCTTATAAGCAACATTTATTCCTTCTTTTCTAAAAATCCTTGTTAGTTTGTCAATTACCTCTTGGAAGTAAGGTAGTGTAGAATAGAAGCTATTATATTAACATATTTAAAATAAAACTATATGTAGCAAACAGAATCCCTTTTTACATATAGGTTCTTCTACACTTGGTGAAAAGTTCAATCCAGCAAAAGATTGTTCTGACATTGTTGACAAAGCGCCTGAAGCAAAAGATGGCTTTTATTGGATAAAAACTGCTCAGAAAAAAATTATAAAGGTTTTTGTATAATTCCACACGTATTAACGACTTAATGGCTTATTAACCGGGTGTGAGGTCTGTACGAACACAATCTCGCTCCCAGAGGCCTTCGCCAAGCACAACGAAGGCTCTGGGATAATCCATCACGGAAAACAGGAAAACCTGTTGCCACTTGAAAGGAAGCCGCCTTCAGCTAGCCAATCAAAACACTTCCTGGTGATGGATTATCTCAAAAAAATCGCGGGCGTATTTGTTCTTTATTGCTATTTTCTTTATGCGAAAGTCAAAATACGATTTTAATAGCGAGTTCTTTGAGCTTTACTCGAGGAGTTGAAATCAATTTTCTTTAAGATCATCTTCGTAAAATTCCGTACTTCTGCTGCTCCGATTACGAACCTTTTCAGCTTCAACGAAGAAATTTCTTCGTTTTTATTATGCCTTTCCAAGCTTGTCGATCTAGCGATTTGCTGTTCGACTTGGTGTTCTTCGTTGAAGCTGAAAAGGTTCGTAATCGGAGCAGCAGAAGTACGGAATTTTACGAAGATGATCTTATTATAGAAAATTGACTTCAACTCCTCGAGTCTTTTCTGTTCGACCTCACAGGATCGATTCAACGTTTTCTTTTACCTCAAGATAAGACTATTAATAAGAATATGTGCTTTACATATTCATTTCAAAGCTTTTCTTGCCAAAACGAGTTGATCGAATTACTCTATTTTAAACGAAAACCGCAGCAATTAACCCTCCTCTTTGACGAAGGATAGCAAAAAATCTAGCCGTTCGCATTACTTTCAAAATAGCTTTAAGGCAGTTTATCATTTGTTCCCCTGAATCAAAATTATCGTTGGGAAAAATGCGTAACACGTTCAAAAATCGCTCACGATGACCTATATGGTCGCGTCGCAAGCAGAATAGAGTGGGTTTGAAGACTCACCAAAAAACCACACTTGCATGTTTTGTCAACGGCAATTTTGAAGACGCTTTGACAGTATTATTTCTACATAGCTTTTTCCAACTATGTGATTTTATCACACATCAAGCTTATTGTGTAGTTCTGGGGGAACGTCGTTTTCAGCCGTTGACTGTGGCGAAATTCGAATGACAAATAAAGCAGAAATGCAAAAAATCTCAAAAACTAGACGTTCGCATTACTTCCAGACGGTGATTTTATTAATCTTTGGTTGGCAATTGAACTGCTGAGTCGCTAATTCATTCGGTAAAAAAATGCGCCAAACATTAATTACAATAATTAGTGTCCTACATTGTATTTTGGATATATATTGTTTTTGCCTTATAAATAAGAACCTGTTAAGAACCTATATATCTGCCTGAGTTTTCACTACATACCTAACATATAAAACCATTTCAGCCTGACTTGGAAAAATAGGGGTTAATTTAAGCGGCTTTTTACTGTATTACTACTCACTATTTAAAGGTTTGGTGTGATGTCCATACAGATGGAGGAGGATTTATGTTAATTGGAATGAAATACAGTCCAGTTTCTTGGAACGTTTCATCCAACTCACGTCCAGTTGACCCAGACGGTCCTCCTCACTGGTCGTGCTTATTCGGAAAGTTTAAAGTTCAAGATTTTGCAGTTCAAGTTTCAACAAACAAGAGTTTCTCGGGCACGCGGGCACATTGGTATGATTAGATTAGCAGTACAGACATGTAGTTAATGTACTGATTATTATTTTAGTTACTTGAAATAAGTAATAATTTTGCAACTGCTTGACCTCGTAGCTCAGTTGGTAGAGCGTTGGACTAGTAAACCAAAGGTCGAGGGTTCGAATCCCAGCTACGGTCAAGTAAAGTGTTTCTCTACTTGCCCAGTAAGGAAATGATAAAAAAAAGAAACTCGTATCACGTTCTATAAGTAACGTCCATGCAAAGAGATTTGTTGCATAGTATTCTCAGTGAGGCACAAAAAAAACAAAAGATACTCATGATGCACAAAGACTAAAGTGACTGTTTTAATATAATTAATTTTTTAAAAGTTTTCATTTGAGGGAATCTATTGAGATTGCGAAACATCACACTATCTCTCAGAAGGGAGGTACAACCCTTAATTCTTTATTTCCTTTTTGTTTTCATAATTAATTATTAATTAGAACTAACGTCATACGCCATTGCACTCCTACGTGATTTTTCAGTTGATCACTAATTGATCAGTTGCTTATATAGTTTATAAATTACGTGAGCCAACAGCTCGTTATTATATTGCTCTGATGAAGGCCTGAGTCAACAGGCCGAAAGCTTAGCAAATAAATATTAAAGTGGTGTTTCCACAAACTTATCTTGAATGTTTTAATATAATTTCAAAGTTGAACATCAAAAGAAAACATAGATTACGCTCCATATGATTGTAAAAAATATTCTGTTTACATAGAAAATGAGTTTCCTCTAGATTTTGCAAGTCTTTAAATGGCTTGCATGGCATGTCAGTTTGCAATGACAGAAAAAACAAAGTAAGCAAATCATGGCCCGAAAATTATAATTACAGTACAATAGACCCATAAAAACAAATAAATATCGAATTGCCAGGAAGAAGTAAGAGACAAAGTTTCAGTCGAAAATATAGAAAAAACAGCCGAGAACATTGGCAGAGTTCATATAGTATGCAAAGTCGATGAAAAAAAAAAACACGCACACTTGCATCTTGTTGATAGGTAAAATCATCATCAGTTCTATTAGAGTATAAATATGGGACCTGTCTTCACAACGATAACCCTCATGAAAACATTAGATCGGACAGTCGAAACGTTAGCTCATGCATGAACAGTAACTTTTTAAGTTACGTTCAAAACATTTTAAACCAAAATTCGGGATTAAACTATATACGTTGCATGGATTTTTCATTTGGCAGCGCATTTGGGAATCTATTTGTTGCCTATAGCTATATAATCTATATCGGTTACCTTAACCCTTTGAATCCTAAGCACGCAGGTAGACACACCTTTAGTATTTTACTCTGGTTAACGCCAGACGATTTTACTCGTCAAGGGAAGACCCCTGGTAGTCAAGAGGTTAAGGATGGTTCTAAAACGATGTTGCCTACCTGAACAGAATATGTTCGCGTTGTTTTTGTACCAAGCAATTTTTCATTTGTCTGCATGACGGGTGTTTGGCAATACCAAATGCTCAATAGTCTCCTGTTCATTTTCTGTCACATACACCTGGAAAATATATAGATAAAGATAATATATATTTATAATATATATATATATATATATATATAGACTAACTCGAAAACGCTTATAGGTTCACTTAAGGCCATGTTATATATATACGAGGCAACATTATTTGCAACTTGCAACGCAATGACGTTGCATTGCAAGGAAGATTACCTCGTGTATAACACCCCATGAATGCAACTAGTCTCGCAACGAAAATTTGCGTTGCTAGTTGCAGAGAAATTAGAAACAGCTTCCATTTTTTTGCAACGCTACGCCACAAGTTGCAGCGTGTAACACTTCCATTGCAACTTGCAATATCTTTTTCAGCAAATATTACATTGCAAGTCGCTAAGAAAATTGCCTCGTGTAATCTAGCCTTTATCCTCTAAGCTCAAGAAAGCTCTACCTTTTTCTCCGCTCTAATCATTTTGTAAAAAAATCATGATTTAACAGTAAAAACTGTAATTTAGTAAATTACTATAATTATTATTTTTATTACTATTGTTGTTGTTGTTGTTGTTGCTAGTGGTTGTGGTGATAGTGGTGTGGCCGCGTTGTTGTTGTCAATGTTGTTGTTGTTGTAGATGGTGTTGCTGTTGATGCTGATGTCGTCGTCGTCCTTGTTCTCGTAATTGTTGTTGTCGCTGTTGTTTCTCTTATTATTGTTCTTAAATTTAAAAAAATTAACTCCACGTTTCACGCCTTATAAGGTTATACCGGTTAAATACAAGACGTGCTTTGGGGAATCTTTTCGGCGTGGGAAAAGGTGTCCGTTGCACTGATGTTCACTCAGGAATTGGAAACATTACATATGTTAAAGACATTCTCACAGAAACAGTTGTTACTACAAAATTCAATTGTTCTAAATTTGGTCCTCATGTGAGTCCATCATTGGGATGGGTAAGTACTAATAACCTGAAATTAATCGTGCAGCTATCTCGAAATAAATAAGAATCTTGCACAAAAGTTTGATTAAAGTTGAAATATCACGTCGAATTGAAACAACTTTGCGTTATTTTAAATAATTTAATGAAGTTCTTAAAGTGTGCGTGACATAAAAATTAGGTTTGTCTTGAACAGTTTCTCGTTTCCTTGCTTCGTTGTCGAGATATTTCAGTTTGTTTGATATGTAAATATCACATGTTGTACCGGCTAGTCAGATTTTAGAAACAATCAGGCGATGCCAGAGCCATTTTCGCCAACCTTCCAACGTGGAAGCAAAATACCCTAAGTATACCGACAAGATTGACATTTATACAGATACTGCGTCATTCTGCTAGCATATTTTTCGGTTGAATTTTGCAGCAGCTTCCAATCCACCGTTTTGACGTCATGCTCAAAAGGTCTCTTGTCAAATTTCTGCTTTCTTACGCGGAGAGCTTTCAAATGTAATTTTTTTTTTCAATTGTTAAAATTCCCCCCTCCCCCCTTTCTGCGATATTATATGTTGTTGTCTTGTTGATATTCAGACATCGTCATATCAGTTCTCGCCAATCTCAGTAAATAAAATCGTTGCGCAGCATTTACGACGTTCATGAAAGTAATCTATATTATCTTGATTTCTTTCAGGGAAGAATGAATTATTGTTTCTCGAATAGCTGTCCAACAGGTTATGCATTCTATCCAGGAATTACCATTCAACTAGATAGCTTTGGATCGTTTAGGTATGTCTTATTTTTTCAATCTATCGGCCAAAAATTGTGCAAAGCGCACTTAAAAATTATGAAGGTAATATTAAGAGATTATTAACCAAGGACGGGGTCTGTACGGGAAAATGTCGAATCAAGGTCTTGACAGTACGGACCAAGTTTCAGAGGAGGTTGAAGTCTGATGTTTTCCCGTACAGTCCGAGTAAATCAGGTTGATAAGTCGTTTACTGTATGGCTATTTCAAATTTTTTTATATTTATTGTACCAAAATTAGTTTAAAAAACTTAGAAATTCACGTTAGCAAAATCAATATCCATCAGGACAGCGGTCCGAATACAGAAAAAGATGGACTGTAGTCCGGACACAAATTTTTACGAACTGTGCATTGACCAATCCGAAGTCGGGATATTACAAAGCTATGTAATAACAATTTTTATTTTTGACTTAAAGATCGTTGCTGGACAAGTTGCTACAATCGTCGCGCAGAGCAGGACTTGATTCTTTATTTTGTGTAACAATTGCCGCTGGCAACTTGTTTTGGATGATTTTGACCATTGCACAGCATATTACGTACTGCAATGGTTCGTACATTTTGTCTCGAGTCGCAATGATACACGTCAATGCCGTCGCAAAACAAGTTGTCTATTAGTAAAGAGTTGACAAAATCTTCCCATTTGAGATCAAACCACCACGTAATGCAAGGTTTGACATAAAAGTGACTTACTGCACTCACGCCTTGAACCTAGTATATACCGGGTGTCCCAAAAAAAACTTGCGCTCTTTGATTTAATGTAACGTAAAAACTATAAAAGCTATTACACTCAAATAAGTTTTATTGTATTCAGAAAGGGCTAACTTAGATTTTGATATGTAACATTTGAATGTCCGTGCAACATTGACTGAGCTATCGATGTTTTAAATCGAATAAGCATATTTGACAATGCTAAAAATTTGCATAAAATGGCCTATCAAATATTATTTGGTTAAACTTGATATATAGTTTTATTGTGGTCAAAAGAACGAATGAAAAACATAATTGTTGGATAAACATTTATTCATTCATCAGAGAAAGTATATGTCCTCTCTTGCATAGCACATTCAATACAAACCCAAACTCTTTGATCTTTTGTTAATCGAGGCATATTCGAAAGGCGAAGGCATATTCGAAGACCAACTTTTTAATACGAACTCCCAAAGGACATCAAATATGCTTTCGAACGTTTTTAAATGTTTCATGCTTATTTCGTTTCCCAAGAGACACGAAAGGCTAACTTACTAGGACATTACCCGAAATTAAAGTTAAGTTGAAATGCTAAAATTGAAATTGTTAATTTTTGTGGAAAATGGCAAATGTTTTCATATAAATTTGATCAGCCGTGTTTCCCGACTTTTCTACTCGTTTTTAAAGCGTGCGCCAAATTCAAACATTTGTATCTCACGTAATATTACATGAAATTTTTAGGGCTGTATATCAAGATCTAAGTTAGCCTTTCCTCAATACAATAAAACTTATTTGAGTGTAATAGCTTTTATAGTTTTTACGTTACATGAAATCAAACAGCGCAAGTTTTTTTTGGGACACCCGGTAGATATATTATATATATTATATAATGACATGGGAATTAGCGAGTCGCGCATAACTCTAAAAACAAACTTTAATTTATAAAATATTTAACTTGTATATGACAAAATATTATCCGAATTTTGTCTTGAATGTTTTTAAATTGTCGGCTACAATGGGGTTTTCGCACTGATCTGAATATAGCTAGATTGCATGCTCATCCCTTATGGTCAGCAGTTTAGTTCAGGTTCAGCCGTGTACCTTGCGGGTTTAAGAGTAGTTCCCAAACTAAAAAAAAATCTCAGGCAAAACAAGAAGAAAATACAAGCAAATACAGTCCGAAATTGTCAAGTGTCAACTACACATTTCAAGGCTTTGTTAAGACAAAAGTTTCACTACTAAAAGTATATAAATAGTTTTACAATAAAATTATTGACTGGCTTCACGAGTCGCTTACGAGTTTTGTGATATAGGCAAGTTTATCTATTATCTAGCACACGGCAAAAAACTATAATATAACACGTTTTACTGCTTAGTAATACAGTACAAACGAAAGCTAAAACTAAGTTTCTTACACCTTATATGCAGTGTTCTTTATTTGATACAAAAAGCAGAAGTCCTCTTAATGTGGCTCTTTTCGTGTCATAAAAACATACGAAATTCTGGTGGCGACCATCTTCGTACTCCAAATTCATCGTGTTCGGGAACTTAATTCATTTTTTTAGCCGAATGACCAATCCAGTTAGTTCAGATCAGTAGTTTTTCGTTTACCACGAATCGATAGATAATTAAAATGTTGTAACTTTTAGCTACAGTGCAACATCCTCACTCTCTGGGGTAACACACGATGCTACGTCATTCATTGGATGTGATAATCACAAGGTTTGTATAATGGTCATAGAAAAATATAGACATAATCACTTGGAAATCTACATGTTTGGGGAAAACACACCATGAGTCAAGTGCCGTGTGCCGCCCCCAAAAATGTGCCGCTGGAAAGACGTGCCCTCCTTGGCCCCAGTCTAGATACGCCAGAGCCCACACCCTTCCTTCAAATTTATTTGATTTGATGATAGCAACGATATGTAACTTTCTCCGGCAAGTCATTATCCATACATGATGTCAAGAAGTTTAATTTGCATATCAAACAACCTGAAATATCTCAACAACGAAGCAAGGAAACGAAAAACAGCAAAAGATGTTATACTCTGTCATTATAAGTTTCTTTCAAATAAAACTGACTTAATTTTCGTTTTATAGGCACTTTAAAAAAACCTAGTTGGCATCACTAAATAACTAAATTTCTCAGCTTAAATATGTATTATAGTGTTGTGCGTGCTATGGTCCTAAAGGAGGAAGAAATAACTACTGCGGTCCAGCGTGTACATCAATTAATGGAGGAATTGTGACTAAACAAGCTTATGTATGGTTTTGGATTAGAGGAAGTTTGCCAAAACGAGTATGGAAAAGGTGTATGGAATTTACGATGAAAAATAGCGATGGAAAAGTTGAGACGTATTTTATTGATAAAAAAACTGGATCGGCACATAAGGTAACAATTGCATTTAGACAATTTAAAGTGCCTATGTAACGAAATTTTCAAGTTGGAGAAAATAACATTAAAGTAAAGTTTTAGATTACTCAATTCTTTCCATTGTAAAAGTTTTAAAGCGAATCTAAATTCAAGGAAAGTACGTTTGTTTAACGTTTGAAACGGGCTTTTGGCCCGAAAAGTGGAGACATATTTTATTCACAACTAATGACATCACTATATGGTCTACATGAATTATTATTGTTATCAAACAGACTGTTCAAAACACTCAAAAGTTATTCATACTGCGTTATTTGTTTTAAAATATACATATATAGAATATACCGTCGATTTTCGACAACTAAAACATGTTCATGAATAGTTCACTTATTAAATTCGAAGTTTCTGACTACTGTACAAAATAAACGACAAAATGCCTTAATTTTTCTGTTGTGTTACGTACACGCTACTGTGGCACTGCATCAAAAGTTTTGAACGCAATTAGAATTTGAGTTTTGGGTCAAGTAATGCCATCAGTTGTGCAATTATGCTAACTATTTAATGACGTCTCAAGTTTGGGGGATAAAAGTACGTATACGGTTAAAAAAAAAACACTTCCATTTAATTGTTCGTTCTAAAACTTTTACAGTCAAAAGAACAGATATTTAATATTACTTTGATGATATTTTCCTAAACCTGAAAATTTTGTTGCATAAACACTTTAAAGTATTTCCCTAACAAAAGTCTGTTTCCAAATGTCTGAATTTAAAATTATATATATTTTCGCTCTATATAATGATAATCTTTGTAAAAAAATTCCTACGATATTTTTTTAAAAATATATTAAACTAAAGAGCACTAAAAATCTTTCACC
This sequence comes from Paragorgia papillata, assembly GCA_035771165.1. NCBI lineage: Eukaryota > Metazoa > Cnidaria > Anthozoa > Scleralcyonacea > Coralliidae > Paragorgia > Paragorgia papillata. The sequence goes on from JAWNZC010000095.1 coordinate 1,678,574, forward strand.
TGTGGGTTATTGAGAATGTTCATGGAGGAACAAGCAACCCCGCTAACCAGACTAGCTCACCAGACTTGAACATGTATGAATAAAATGCTTAATTGCACTCGTCCAGGCATTACGCAAAAAAAAAGCATAAAATAAGATAATGAGCGCAATCAAGAATTTCTTCTACACGAATAATCTTGAGGTCAGATTTTTATGAAATTCTCATCCAATTCTCGACCAAATTCAACCAAAATTTAATCACGTCCCGTCTACAAAGTTACATAAAAATCGGACCGATACTTTTGAGATATCGTGGTGACAGCAAACTTACAGACTAACAAACAAACAAACAAAACAAAACAAAACAAAACAAAACAAAACAAAACAAAACAAAACAAAACAAAACAAAACAAAACAAAACAAAACAAAACAAAACAAAACAAAACAAAACAAAACAAAACAAAACAGAAATAAAAACATTATTTTACTGCACTGTATACAGGTAACTCGCGTCAGCTAGGCATCATAATCTCTGCCGACAAAACAGCAGTGACACTAATCTCGAAGTATGCCATAAAAGAAACGTATTTCGATTTTCCGATTGTTTTTCCGAGGATAAAATTTACTTTCGAACGACCTAATAGAAGGACTATTTCGTTAGTTAACAATCCAGTGGCAGAAGCCGTTCCAAATCAATAATTATTACTAGACTTGTCTGATACGTCTGCAAGATAACGCAATATATTCAAACAACAAGTTTCTGTTTACTGTTAAGAAGAACTGAATATGTTGAATATAGACTTAATAGAATGTATATAAGACTAATTAAACGTCTTCAAAATATTTCACCTTTAAGTTAATAAACTGACTCATTGATAGATAGATTAGTTGATTAATTATTTGATCAATTCATTGATAGCTTGCTTACTGGCTTTCTTGCATGCTCAATCAATCGATCGGTTAATTGCAACTGATTGATTATTTGATTGAATGATACGACTTGCTTGCTTGATTAATTGATTACTTTTTTATTTGTTGATTGACTGATTGTTTTATTTATAGGATTGATTAATTGTTTGATTGATTGATTGATTGATTGATTGATTGATTGATTGATTGATTGATTGATTGATTGATTGATTGATTGATTGATTGATTGATTGATTGATTGATTGATTGATTGATTGATTGATTGATTGATTGATTGATTGATTGATTGATTAAATGGATAATTGATCCCGATTTTTAATCTTTTTTTTTTCAGGGGCTTTGTTCCAACCAATTCCACACACTCTTAAACGAAGGTGTAAGTACCTATTATAAAGATATTGAAATTATATGCGATCATACGCAATACATACTTGTATATCAAGGATTATTACTGGTCCTTATAAACAATGCGTGTACCGTAACTTCACGTTTCTATTTGAAAATGGAACTCCCAGAACTCAGAAGTCAAAGTAAAAGAGATGATCAAAAAGTTGATAATGCTGCATATTATAACAGGCACGAAAGACTGCCGTCTGAAATTGTCTACAAGATTTTAAAAGTGTTAAAAGAGTCTTTCATCAGAATTTCCAAACACCAATGTGTTTGTTGAAAACCGGGAAAAGAGGTCTGCATGGGTAAAGAATACGTGTTTCACAAAACACTGTCCTAACACAAACTTTAAAGTTTGTGAGTTTGTCGTCTAGAGGTTTCAGTAATAGGGTCCTTCGGTATAAGCTTTGGACACCTCAATCCTCAGTCACAAAAAATATGGTGGTATGTACCATAATTTACAATAATCCTTTGCGTCCAGCAAAAACTATATCCGTCGAAAAAAGATAGCTGCGAGGATAATAAAACCGGTAATTAAGAAGAAAGCTGTTATCTATTAAACTCACGTTGACATGTCAAACGATGTTTTGCTCTTGTCAAAACTCATTTGGGCTCGTAAGAGATCATGGCAAAACGTAGGCCTAGAGTCGCCATTTTTTTTTGCTATGGTGAATTTCTGAACATATTTTGAGCACGCGAGGGAGTCGACCATCACTGAAATTAAACACCCTCTTTCAACTTTTTGGTTATAAGCATGATGGCACCTAGAAACGTATAATATGTTTCTTTTTTGCAGACACTTTCGGTATCAAACAAAGAAAACCTTGAAAACATTCCCAAAGTTCCAGGTCTTCTGTCATATCGTCAAGACAACAAACACCTTTACGTCAGCAGTGGAGCAAAGTGGGAAGCTTTAGGCAGCGAAAACGAGGTAGCACAATTAAAATGCATGTAGCCGTTTAGTTATTTTAAACGATTTTTTTGTTTTGCAACGATACGACGAGATACAAGAATATTCGTGTAAATTTTCAAATCTTTGATCCAATTTTGTATAGGTCTTTCACCTCGGCGCAATTTTATGTATATGTTTTAAACTATACTATCTCTGTTGTTCTTGTCGTCGTCGTCGGCGGCCCCGGCGGCGGCGTGACACTTTGCGCGTCGTCCGTTGTCTATTGTTCATACTCCATGTCCATATCCGTGTCCTGGTTCTTGCTGTTCATGTTGATGTTCGTGTTCTCGTTATTTTTGTTCTCGTTGTACGTCCTTGTTCGCGTTGGTCTTGCTTTTATTATTATTAGCATCAACAATGAGAAAGCTGTTACGGTATTAGTGGGGAAAAATGTATGGGTGTTATAAATCTTATTCGTGTAAATGTAAATCTCAGTACCTAGAAAATTATGTCGCAGATTTGCGTTGAATCAGAATCGAGGGTTGACTTTAGCAGGCTTTCCAATTTAAGATGCAAGGTCGGAGAACACGTTTCCAGTACCATTGCCAGGAAAAGAGACCCTGAAGCTCGATGAAGTAGTCGACATAAAATAAACTTGTTGTCTAATATGGATGTTTTATTTTTTAAACAAGTTTCAGACAAAAAGAGATAATAAAGTATATTTCCCCGCGTATACATATTAATCAACAACTCTTTTTAATAGAGGATTTCTAGCAATATTTGTAATTTTGTATTTCATTTTCTATCACTTACAATTCTATTTTAAAAGATGAAAAAATTAAAAGCAAGAATCGAAAAACTTGAAGAGCGGAGACAAAAGAGTAAGGTCACAAAGTATCATATCTTTGTTATCATTAGATATTATCTACTTGGGTTGTGGATGTTCTAACAATGCGTAAGCTGCTAGGCTTTATAAGGTATATAAAATAATTAGTGAACATCTTCATATGATTCGAACGCATTTCCCACAACTACAGTCGGGAGTAAAAAGACTCAAGACGACCCACCGCAACAAGACTTTTTTTTGCCATTCACTTGTTAGATTTACAGGCAGTTTAAAGAGTGATGGCAACAAAAATCAAAATTTTCAATTCAGCAAGTATGTTTCTTAATCAGCACGTCATAAATTGAAAATTTTGATTTTTGTTTCATTGCTATTATACCCTTTGTTATATTGCTAAACTTTAAATATACCAGGAACTTTTTAAACACATCACTTTCAAATATGTTGTCATGCATGCTCACGCCATCAAGTTACTTGGATTACCTTAATAAGTACTGTGTTTAATAAGCACGTCATAAATTGGAAGGACTTTTGTTGCCATTACCCTTTAACCTGCCTGCATTATTGCTCAACTTTAAATATAGCACGGGAGCTTTTTAACCTCATCAATTTCAAATATAATTATCATGTTCACGCCATTAAGTTTCCTATCTATTCTACTCTTTTTATTACGCATGGTGTGACTTCTAACGCTAAGACAACATATTTGTTCTTTTTTTGCAAAGTTTTACCGTCCTGTAGCAGTATAAAAATGGTGTATCCCAACCTAACAAGTGGATTCTACAAGATAAACCCAAGAGGAAATCAAGTTTCACCCTTTGAAGTCGTCTGCGATATGACATCAAAAAATGGAGTTGGCGTGACACTGATAGGACACGATAGTGAGCAGAGAACGGGCGTACATGGATATGAGTCACCAGAATCATACAGGAGAAAGATTGTTTACAAAGGCTTTATGGCTGACATCGCTGGACTTATTAAAATCTCAAAGCACTGTGCACAGTTCATCAAATATGAGTGCGTTGACTCTGCCATACAGTTCAGAACTCCATACGCCTCGTGGGTGTCGCGACAAGGAGTGCGAATGAGGTACTGGGGAGGAGCCGCAGTTAACAGTTGGAAATGTGCGTGTGGAATGACCAATTCGTGTGATGGTGGTGGTAGCTGTAACTGTGATAAAAACAATAAATGGTTTCGTGAAGATAGTGGGTTTCTCACCGACAAAAACACATTGCCAGTGGCTGAACTAAGATTTGGAGATACTGGGGGAAATGACGAATATGGTGCTCACACTCTTGGTAAACTTTTGTGTTGGGGATAAGAGAAGTAACAATTATTGATTGTGTTGGTTTGCATGCAAGAATGAAAGAAATAATATGTTAATTTACTTAAATGTAAACAAAAATATAAACAGGCCGAGTCGGTATATACTGTAGCTATTACAAGAACATGAAACAGTATACCATGATTCCAGTATTCTAGGCTAAAATTCATTGTAATAAGAGTTTTTGTTGCAAAGGTGACGGAATGAAGATATAATTACAAAACATCGTTTGTGGGCCATGTGTAATGCATCGTATGTGGGCCAAACAGCCTTCCATTTACATACACGAGTATCTGATCACTTAGGAGTCTCTGCGTTGACAAGTAAAACAGAAAACTCTCCTTCCAGAATCCTGTCTCATCTTTCTGAAACTGGTCACAATGCTTCCCTATATGACTTCCGTATTTTGTCATCTTGCAATTCCAGCTCTGAATTTCTGATCAGAGATAGATTTTATTATCCGTAAACTTAACCCCTCACTCAATTCTAATCTTAGCTCTGTTCCTCTTTCCTTATTTTAATGATTATAGTTTTTATGTTGATAAGATTATGTGGTGACGAAAAATCTTTTTATAGTTCCTCACAAAATGTTCCATATTATATTTGAAAGTGAACAAGCTGACGAGTTCTGACACAAAGCGAGACAGAACAAACAGTCAGAAATGTGTTGTATTTTAACTAGTTTTTATGACATTTTATGACCTTCCGTGTTCTTAAAAATCACCCCTCAGAATGCAGGAAATGGCATTTCCGACTCTAAATTTCAAACATTTCCAAGGGGCATGCCCTCGGAACCCCCTAAAAGGGTCCCTTTTTGGGAACGCTCCCCTCCCCCACTGGAAAATCCTTAAAAAAGGCCCTGGGAGACGTGATCACTATGGTGCCTAATGGCGTATTCAAGATGGCAGCTCAAGCGGGCAAAAGCTCAAGTGACCCTAACGGGACAGGTCCTTTTGAGTAAATGAAATCTCAAGAAAAACTAACTGGGAAGAATTGTTTCAAGCCTTTCGGAAAGCTCAAAGACGGCATCAGTGCATCTGTTCGAAAGAAATATTAGTTTATATTCGCAAAGTCCGAATTTTGGATCGGTTAAATCAATATATATTTTTAATAATAGGGCTTCCTGCTCTCATTGTACTTGATTTTTGCCTTTATTTCCCTTAAGATAACCTAAATGTTTTGAAGAAATACTTTTGTTAGGATACTTTTGTTTATCGTTGTCGCAGATTGCGAAAGTAGTAAACAAAACAATGCCTACAGCCGGTCTTTAACTCTGGTGAATAGCTGTAATTGTCAACCAAAACTATCAAATGAAACACTATAGCTTCTGTCTTGAAGATATTAACCTTTCTGTTAACTTGAAGCATTAAAAGCACGCTCTAATTGGTTTTCGCCAATTTGGTCACTTCAGCCGCCATCTTGGATTTAGAGTTTAGGGGATAGTTGATTTGGCGGAGAATTCTATAATTCCTCCAAGATCGTATACTTGAATAGGGATTCAAGTATAACCCCCTCCCCCTAAAAAACCGAACGATTCTCAATGTAAACAATAATTGCATTAATTTACTAACGTTTGTTGTTTGTATTGGTTTCGAAAGAAACCGGTTTAAAATAATTTACTAAGCATCTTCTTGTATACATTACATTGCCGTCTGCCGAGCGATGTCATTTGCAGTAAAACATGGCAAGGTGACTAATAACTGTTTTAATATATAAATTCCAATGTTGAAACTCAAAGAAAAACTTAAATTAGTATATATGATTTACAAGATCAGAGCAGAAAAGAAGTATATAATTGTTAACAGCCTGAAAATTAGAGATATGAAAGAAAAAACAAACCAGTAGAAATGTAGAATCGGATTCTCGGAAGAACTAACAAGAAAAGTTTCAATCGAAAATTTGGAGAAAAAAAACACCCGGAAATTTTATAATGTTGACAAGATTTTCCCCGTGTTTAATTGAGTACTGTAAGGATTTTTTTATGTATATACCAACTCCAATCAGCAAAACTGGAAGTTAAATACAAATCTCCTACCGTTAAATGTTTCTCATGCTCTGCTCAGATGCATGCTTTTGTCGCTGCAAACGCTGACAATTCCGGGTTTGTCTTTTTACCTACGGCAATTGGATTTTCTCGTTTTCTCATCTAGTTTTTTCTTTGTTGTTGACAAAAACGAAAACAATCAACGATTTCTCTTCAAAGCGTAAAAAGCACCAGTGCATAATTCTATACATGTCGGCTTTGAAGTTTTCAACAGCTACAGAAAACATTCTTTTGATCTTTTGGGTTTCTTTCGGTCTTCATCGCTTTCAGTGGCTTCAAGTTGTATTTATCGTGGCCACTTTTCGCTGCCACATCTCTTCTTAGTAGTTTGAACAATTTTTTTCTGGAAAAAATTCTTTTATAATAGTTTATAACCAAACTTATAATTTGTGACGTAAATTAAATAATTTAAAACTTTTTCAATTATTTGATTTCCCGTGGTGTGTACAGGTAAATATTATTGTATTTTGCATATTTACTTGCAAAAATTTGTTTCTCACCAAGATTTGTAAAAAGCAAAAGCGACAAAAAATCGTTGTTAAATGCTTTCACAATCCAAATGTTTGTAATTTGCTTTCGACATTTTAAATATTTAAAATTAATTTTGACATAATTACGGTTGCTCTCTTGTTACCAGTGCCATGCCATCCAAACCGCGCAAGTTATGAATTTGTTGGATTTCAGAAAATCGTTCGGTTCCTCAGTTTTTCAACTCGCGTGTAATTTTACGCATGCCGAGACTAGCACACACCACCGGCCGCCGCTCGCAGATAAACGTTATATTGAATTTATTAAGCCCCTTTGTGTCGAGCAATCTACTCATGGTCTTCTGTTGTAACAGGTTCCCAATTTGGATCAGTGCAAAGAATACTTTAAGTATACGACGACATCTTAGCAGTGTGTAACGAGTTCCTAAAAATCGGGTCAAGTCATTTAATAGTCTGGTCGAGCTAAGTCAATGGCACAGCTCAAGTCAATGGCTCAGTTCAAGTCAATGGCTCAGCTCGAGTCAATGTCTTAGCTTGAGTTAATGTCTCAGGTTGAGTCAATGGCTCAGTCGAGTCAATGGTGCGCTTAGCTTGCTTGAATCGATATCTCAGGTCGAGTCAATGACTCAGCTCAAGTCAACGGCTCTGTTCGAGTCAATGGCTCACCTCGATTCGATGGCTTAGCTCGAGTCAATGGCTCAGCTTGAGACACTGGTTCAGCTCGATTCGATTGATGGCTTAGCTCGAGTCAATGGCTCAGTTGACGGCTTGATTCAAGGCTAGCTCATTTGATATTTTTCATTATTTTAAGAGTTCTTTCGAATAAGACAAACTGAATTTCCGTTCATATAACTATAAACTGAAGCGGAAGATGAGGCATTCTGGTTTATTTACTCTACACTATAGTATTAGGTTTCTGCAAAGAATTAGAATTACAGATCGCTCCATGCGACCCACGAATATACATATTTATCTATGTGTTCAAATAAAGAAGATGTAGTTCAAATGCAGTTTGATTTACGAAAACAAGCACGAACAGTTCAAAACCTTAAGCAGATAAACTCGTATTTTAACCCTTTGCCTCTTAGAGGCTTTCCCATGACGAGTAAAATAGTCTGGCGTTAGACAGAGTAAAATAACAAAAGGGTCGCCACCCCTATAGGCTCAGTTAATCCTCTGCCTCCAAGAAGCTCTCACTTGACGAGCAAAATAGTCCGCCGTACCTTAGACAGAATGAAAAAGCAAAAAGATCGTATACGAACCCTATGGGCGAAAAACGGTTCAGCCTCTATATATATTTTTTCGAATCAAAAAACCGGTCAAAAATTTTGTTGGCAGAAAGTGTGGCTGTTCAACATGTTGTAGCATGTCGCGTGTTATTGTTCAAACACGAGTTTTCGCGTTTTTTGCTCATAAATTATTACGGTATAACCATTGTTAAATAAAAACTTTGGCAAAGTTTCTTCAGTTCATCTCAGCAAGTCCGAAAGAGCACTTCAATTTCAAGACAATTACTCTAGTGCTTTTGATCACTACAAGTTGGATTGTACTCATTGAAGGAAAGGTAAATAACGCCTCGGTGTTATATATGATTAATAATTAAACCAAAACGTTTTTCAAATTCAGTATTCGAACTCTCAGCAAGGGCCAAGCCAACTTAGTTGATTACTACACCAAGACAAAATCTCTGACTTTGAAATCCTCGTTATTTTTCTATTCGTTTTCTATTTGACTATTTGATGTATTTTTTATTCGCCCACCCGACACCGTACCTTTAGCCTCGATGGCTACAGATTCTATTTTATAATCACTGTCTAGTGCAGCCTTCCCAGATGTTTATGCCTCGATGTCTCAATGATCTAAGACTAACTATGTGATAATTTTGGGCCTTGTCCCGATTGTCGAAAAGATCTTACGAGATATGAGATACGGGCTCGCGTTATGTCAATGTCGCGGATCTATCAAGAAACAGGAAGATTAATCCGGTTACCAAACTGACGAACGGCCGTGATTGAATTTAAGTCATGTTTAGCTCAAGACAGAATTTATGTTTCTGCCAAATATCGAAACAATCTTTTAAACTTTAATTAGTCATTTGAAAGACTGAAAGTGAAGAATGTCAACGACAATGCATCTTTCAGACGAGAAACATCAGTATGAAATTTTGATTTTTCCGACCAGTTCAGTCTTGTAATTAGTAATTAATTTTCGTCAAAACTCAAAAGACTAAATGTAAGAGGTTGATTACATGGAGATTTTCGGACTGGGCTGAAACTTTCAACCCGTCAATGCTACTTAAATTCACCTGCGATTACATAAGCTCAACCCTGGCTGAAACCAAAATTTTGGTCAATAACACGTAGGAATTCGAAGAATTTCTGTTTTATGACTGCATAATGAACGATCAACACGATTCACACGCTTAAGGTGGCGTGCTGTTACACGATGCGATTTTTCTTTCAACTTGCAACAAAAGCTCTGGCTAAGGCGAAAAAGGCTGAAAATCTGTAGCCGGATTGAATTTCAGCCTGGGATGTAATTATTTTCATGTAATCGCAATTTCGTTTTAACCTACATCTATTCGCATGCAAGGCCGGGTTTAAATCTCAGCCCTCCCTATACCAGGTGTAAACAAACGTAGAGTTATCAAAAAATCTCCCTTCTATTACAATTTGTCACAATACAAATATTCAAAGATTTCATCGCTTTAAATGGGCTACGAGTCACCTAACAACTATATACGGAGAATTTCTGAACATTCAAGACCACGTTTTTACACAAATTGGCCTAAACTTGATTGCTTTCGGGTGAACAGAAATTAAGATGTCACATTTGCAACCCTTTCAACGTCGCTTTAATTTTGACCATCGATCCAAATTCTGTGCAGGTTTCTAGTATCATTTTATGTTTATATAAAAAAAGTTATTGTGAGATTTTGTGCAATTTTAGGACAATTTTGTTTCTGTAAGAATTGCTAAAAAGGTGGTGACATATAGTCTCTTTAACAAAGAAATCTTGACAATTAGTTCTATATATTTCTCAAACTCATTAATAATTCATGAGCTAATTAGCCAATCAGAGAAAAATATTTGGTCATGTGTATGAGTTTTGAAACCCGGTGAAGGTCCCACAAATTAACCGAATTCATAATTAAGAACTCAGATAATAAACGGCACAAACAAAGAACCGTTTACTTACCACATTTCTTAATTATAAATTCGACGTGAAACCATTGTCTAATCTAATAGGCACCAATATCACCAAGTCCCTCTACTATAATTGACGATTGAGAAGCTATTTCATTAACTCGTGTATCGTGTTTTACCAGGGGTTGCAAACACTCGAGAACAACAAAAATCACTCGGCCTATTACCTCGTAATTTTCAATGTTCTCTCATGTTTGTAAAACATTCGAAAATAATAAAAATTACTCGGCTTGCAGCCTTGTGATTTTCATTATTCTCTCATGTTTTTAAAACACTCGAGAACAATGAAAATTACTCGGTTAACAGCCTCGTGATTTTCATTGTCCTCTCGTGTTTGTCACCCCTGGTAAAACACTCCCATTCGTTTATGAAATATTACGTAGAAAGTTCTAACATGCATCATTTGAGAAGGCTTGATTTCAATCTTAAATGGCCTATAAAACGAAAATTAAGTTAGCCTTATTTGAAAAAACACTTAATAATTATGACAAAGTAACATCTTTTGCAGTTTTTGGTTTCCTTGCTTCGAATTTTTGCGATATTTCATAATTAAGTTTTTTTGATATGCAAATATCAAATAGCAAATATTTTGATATTAACGTCACACATGGATAATATAATTACTTGTTAGCTTATAGTATTACACATAATTACTTGAAAATCCGCTACATGGTTGGTATTGTGGGAGGAACACATTCACATGCTTGCTTTGAGTACATTTGTTTGATAATAGCAAATATACAGCCTTCAATAAGTCATTACGCACATATAACGTTAAAATGTTAGATTTGCATATCAATAATATTTCAAGAACGAAGGAAGAAAACAAAAAAAAAAACTGGTAAAGAAGTTACTCTGTCATTTTAGGTGGTTTTTCAATCAATAACACAGAGTTAAGTTTCGCTTCATAGGCACTATAATTACGTAATGCATGCAATGATTATTTATCTACACTCTTTTCCCATTTTATGTTCTTGCTGCAGAGGCTAATTTGTAATTCAAACAAAACGCGAATAGGAGTCCGCGTTTTGTACCGGAAGGTCATGGGAGATGTTGGTGTCTTAGCTTGTCTAAAGAACAGTGGGAAGCATCAATGGCAATTTCTTGATGGTGAGATAATATAATTTATATTTCACAAATAGATTCCATTTTGCCGTTGTCTGTTCAGTTATAGATGCACAGATGACGTCACAACGTGGTAAGAACAAAAAAAGTGGCCCACGAGACGCAGTCGAGTGGGTCACTGATGTTCTTACCACGTTGTGACGTCTTCTGTGACGTCAACTGAACAGACAACAAAAAATGGAATCTATTTGTTTTATACAATAAAAATTTAAAAGGTCTTTGTCGAAACTCTTGCCGGATTTTGGGGCATGAAGAAGGAAAAAAAGCAAGTCAGCTGACGTGATCTGACGTGACCATATGTCTGTCCTCTAATAGATCATGGCCAACAACCAGTGAAAATACGCATAGCAACCAGGTTATTGTATAAATATATATATATGGTGCCTAAGTCTGTCTTGTTTGAAAGAACACTTAAAATGACAAAGTAACATATTTTACATTTTTTCGTTTCCTTGTTTCGTTCTTGAGATAGTTCATTTTGTTGAATATACAAATTAAACATCTTGACGTTACATGTATCATCAATACTCTTCGCCACTAATATTTTATAGTAATATGTAATATTTTAATTTTGTAAAACTATATGTGGAGAACAGAATACATCTTTTTACAGGTGCCTCTACACTTGGCGAAAAGTTCAATCCAGCAAAAGATTGTTCTGAAATTGTTGACAACGCGCCTGGAGCAAAAGATGGCTTCCTTTGGATAAAGACTGGTCAGAAAAAACTTATAAAGGTTTTTGTATCATTCCATGTATTAAAGGCGTAAGGTCTTATTAACCGAGAGTACTGGTGACTGTTCTGTACGAGGAAATATTTCCCTGAGGTTTTCGTACAGACCAAGTGATGATAGAAGAACAACACTGAACAAACGAGGTCAATAAAGAATGTATTAGATGGCTGCTTTCGGTTAATTTTCTTTTCATGTTTTGAATGCTTCGTCTTTGGAGTTGCCGTAACCTCTGTTAGCATTTCGTGTCGCTTCTTGTTTACACCACTAATTCGGCTTTTATTTGTCTCGTTTTTAGGTAAACACCTTTAAAGATAACCAGCAGTAGGCAAAAATTAATGAGCCCCCAAAGGAAAATAGCGATATCAGACAAAATCTTACAAATGAAAGTACTTTTTTCAGAATGTCAGGAAGAAATCACGTTTAGTTCATGATCACCTCGGTTTTCTTGGATGTACCGCGGTTGTTTATTTATAAGTAATAACATGACTTTTCGGGAAATTAGCGATTAAATTTCCCCGCCGCCGAGGGAAGATTTGAGGACTTTTACAAATCTTCCCGAGGCAAAGGGGAAATTTAATCGCTAATTTCCCGAAAAGTCATGTTATTAGTTTGTAAATTATGATCGCCGAGGAAAACTTTGAGAATCTTACCGACAGGAAATTTACACGGTTGAACAGAGAAGTTGCATCTAATTTTCCCGTGCATGTTGATGAGGGAAATTTAGAAGAAGACAAAAGATATCTTTGTCTTCTAATTTTCCCTCATCAACATGCACGGGAAAATTAGAAGACAAAGGATAAATTTCCCTCTTGCATGAGCAATGAGGGAAATACGAGGTTTACATTCCCTCGGAGAACAAAAGAATCCGAGGCGATCATGGTATTATTATAATAATTACTCCTAACCACGCATAAATCAAGTTAATTTCCCCGGGCTAATATTTATTAGCCCTGGGCAATTAACTTGATTTATGCGTGGTTGGGAAAATAAGCGTTAATCATGCAATGGCTACGAATGTGATAAAGGATTTATTATCGCGACTGAAGTGTTTTTTAACTCTGTGATAACGAACTCAGTATCTCAGTTTTCTTAGGCAACCTCGGTGATCTTGAACTAAGTAGGTTAGTTACCTCAACCTCGGTAACTACGTAAGTTATCTACCTAGTTACCTCGGGTTCGGTAACTAACCTATACGTTATGAAAGAGTTTTTGAAAGGGAACGAGATACTTGAACTGACTTCAGTCACTCTTGTCATGCGTCTGAATGTGAAAATATTCGCAAAACAATACAGAAATAGACTAGAAATCTAAATCTTTGTCGTTTTCATATACTTTGAGATACAAGAATTTAAATCAAATATTACACTTCCAATTGAACTTTATTTAGATTCTAAAAACATTACAAAAAAGTTGAAAACCTTGCAGAAGTATATAGATGGCTCAAAAATGTTGGCCACCAGTGTAGTTTTCCTTTATTTGTATGTAAATCAACTCAAAAATTTTCCGGCCAAAACTTACCAGCTCGAGAAAAGGCGTGTTGACCAGTTAATATCGCAGGATTCCGACCACTCAGCGACAAATCAGCTTGCATCGCTTTGTGTACAAACCAGAAAATAAGCTGAGTCATATAGTAAATTAAGTGTACTCAGTATTGTACCTTAGTGTACAAAAACCCTCGCAACTGGTCTCGGGTTGGTCTTAACTCCTCCTGTTCGCATTGGTCTTTAGTATTTTATTCAGACGATTTTATTAACATCTGGTAAAACCACTGATCTGGGTAAAACGCCATATGAGTGAAAATGTACTTCAACACTCAAAACTTTCTTCTTCAAAAGTCAAATGAAATGCTTGATACAATAAAAAGCCGCATAAAAGAAACTGGAGATTAAGAACTTCCAGACTGAAATTTATCTAATTAGGCAATCAATATATAAGAACCTTTTCAATCTGACAAAATATATGCAGTTTCTGATGCGAAAAATTCCTAAGGCTCAGAATACACAGGTACAGAGCATGTTTTAAGGGTTATTGGAAACAGACATTAGGGTACTATTACTAAATCACTCAATGCCTGAAAAATATAGTACTGTATATTTAATACTAAATGGTGGTATTCTATTCTTCATTTGCTTCTTTATAGCAATAATTAGTGTACTACGTTGTGTTTTGGATAATCAAGAACTTGTTAAGAACCTATATATCTGCCGGATTTTTCACTACACACCCAACATAGAATCATTTCAGCCTGACGTGGAAAAATACAGGTTCCTTTATGCGTGTTTTTACTGTAATACTCACTATTTATAGGTTTGGTGTGATGTTCATACTGATGGAGGAGGATTTATGTTAATTGGAATGAAAGACAGTCCAGTTTCTTGGAACGTTTCATCCAACTCACGTCCAGTTGACCCAAACGGTCCTCCTCACTGGTCGTGCTTATTCGGAAAATTTAAAGTTCAAGATTTTGCAGTTTTTCAGCAAACAAGAGTTTCTCTGGCACGCGGGCAAATTGGTATGACAAAATTAGCAGTACAGACTACAGACATGTAGTTAATGCACTAATTATTTTGGCAACTTGAAATAAGTAGTTTTGCAACTGCTTGCGCACATAGCTGAGTTGGTAGTGAACCAAAAGTCGCGGGTTTAAATTCCAGCCGCGTTTCAGTAGAGTTTTTCTCTACATGCCCGGTATGGTTTGTTCCATCCGCCATGCTATTCAGAAAAAAATTCCATCCCATTTTCTCAATTATGACATGAGCCAATCACGTACGAGAAATATATGAAAATTGTTTACTTCCTGTCAACTGATTTATTGCGAATGTTATAAAATCACTCAATGAAAATCACTATAGAATATAGATAGAGAAACTCTTCACAGAATTAACAGATCAGAAAATGTGGAAATGTTTGTTGACATCTGTGTGATCTAGAGTTTAGTCTGTAAAGTTTAGACCTAATTAGAACGGGTTTGCGACAACAAAACTCGTAGAACAGAATGAGCGCTGCCGAGGGAAATAATAATCACACGGAGTCTATGACGGAATTTAATAACATGGAGAACAACTAAGCGAGGAACCACATTTAAGAGCACTCCTAACACTTTACGTAATTTTGCTTGAGTCACATGCAACACATTACCAATCGAAACTATTATATAAAAATGTATAAAATCGTTCTTGATTCCAAATTCATGTCTGTAAACCGCGTTCGCTGCCAGGTTCGCGGCTAGACTTTGGTGACGGCAAACCACAACACGGCGTTTATATACATAAAACAAGCGAGGATTTTCCCACACTGACAAAACAACACCAGACTACTAAAGTTAATTGATGTAAAAGCACTAAGATATGTATTCAATTTGATGTAGTGTGTGTTTGACCCATAAATATAGTTTGACCATGCACGGTTTGATCTTGGCTAAACAATTAACGTCTTGATGTAAACGAAGTTTGTCTGAATTAAATGCAACAATAGTGCTATGCGATGAAACATATTTACCTTGCGAATGGAGTATTTCTGTTTCTGTTGTAAAACAAACTACCAAGCGCGACTAAAACATAATTAAGAATGAAACTTTATAGAAGAGCGTTCATTGTCTTTGGAGTTAGCCAGACCAGAGGGAGTTGGCATACAACTAGCCTGCTATAGCAGACCCTATTTTTCTCCCGCTTTGCGAGGAAAAAGTAGGGTCTGCTGACCTGAGCGCCTAATTGAGTTCTGGCTATTGTGTCTCGTCAGCCAATCAGAATTTACTTTCCAAATCCCGGTAAGTGACGTAATTGTGTAATCGTGTTTATAGAAATTCAATACGGAGTTCGAAGGAGCGGCGATTCCGTCCGGCGAAGAAAGTTTACGGAGTGTTGTGTCTAAATTCTATCGAAGTTTCGAGATAAAGCGATAAAGGAAATGACGGAGAGCAATAATAACGTTGTTATCAATATGTTAAGTAGTTACGGTGAATAGTCCCTAGAATTTAATTCTAGGGACTATGAGTATGATCAAAATGAGTCTACGACAGACTTTAAACGAACATTGTGATTATCAGTTGTATGAAGGATTTGATTGATAGGCTTATATAAAGCTTTGCATTTGGTATAACGGTAAGTACTATTTGTCTCACTCATATTTGGTTCTGCAAGGGAGGGAAAAGAATGCCTGGCAGGCACATATTCGTTAGGTTATATATTCGTTAGGTTATATATTCGTTAGGTTATATATTTGTTAGACGAATAATACGACTTATATTTGTCTAGAAAAGTATTAAGCCGCTTCATGCTGCTCATTCGTTGATCCCTATAGCAAAAACACGCATCTGTGCTGTGGCTATGTACGGAGCCCACGTTATGAAATATTGGTATTAAA
The DNA here is from genome assembly GCA_035771165.1 of Paragorgia papillata. Taxonomy (NCBI): domain Eukaryota; kingdom Metazoa; phylum Cnidaria; class Anthozoa; order Scleralcyonacea; family Coralliidae; genus Paragorgia; species Paragorgia papillata. The sequence continues at coordinate 1,694,890 of JAWNZC010000095.1, forward strand.
TACTACATATTTTCTTTAAAATATTCTTCGTTTATTCCCCAAAAATGTAATTACGAGGTTTAATTACGTCTGTCTCTTTCATATAAGACTGTAATAAACGAAGAATTATTTAATGAAAACATGTAGCACTTATATACCAATATTTAATAACGTGAGCTTCGTTTACAGCCACGGCACAGGCCGCAGGGTTCTTGCCAGTAGGGGGGGGGGGGGGGGTAGGCGGGGTAATTACCCCGGAGCCCTGGCCCAGAAGGGGCCCGCTAAAAATTCAGTCTGTGAAGATATATCATATATTATAATAATTATCAAAAACTTAGCGCTGGGGCCCAGTAAAACCTTGGTAAGAATAACGGAGGGGGCCCTCGCGCAAATTATGACCCGGGGCCCGTTCTGGCTCTCGACGGCCCTGCCATTGAAGCGCCTTACTTTTCTCGACAAATATAGCCAACTCTCCTGTGAGCCATAAACTAAAGAATATGTGTCTGCACTCTCTTCCCTCTCTTGCATTAATCTAATTTTTCATCAGATTGACCGAGTGAATCGAAACAACTATAATAACAATGTTTGTTTGTAGTTCTCCTTCGTCTGTCGTAGACTCATTTTGATCAACATTTGTCACTCGAGGACGACAGGCTGGAGTCTGAGTCTGGCATATCAGATATTCACCGTAACTACTTAGCATATTGATAACAACATTATTCTTGAAACTTCGCTAGAATTTAGACACAACACCCCGTAAACTTTCTTCGCCGGAATCGCCGCTCCTTCGAACTCCGTATTGAATTTCTATAAACACGATTACACAATTACGTCACTTACCGGGATTTGGAAAGTAAATTCTGATTGGCTGACGAGACACAGTAGCCAGAACTCAATTAGGCGCTCAGGTCAGCAGACCCTACTTTTTCCTCGCAAAGCGGGAGAAAAATAGGGTCTGCTATAGCAGGCTAGCATACAACAGGCTTCAACAACAGCTTGCCGGAAGAGAATTTGTTAACATTAGCCAATGAGATCGCTGCGTTCGTGGACGAACGCATTTTTTTTTCTGAATAGCGTGGCGGCAGGCGTTTCCTCAGCTCGCCTCGCCCCTCCCACTACCGAAACGCCTGCACTGCAGGCTAGCTTACGAGGGGCTCGGGAACCTATTTAGGACGCTCCAAACTTAATAGAAATTGTAGTGCTCAACTATTGTTCAATTTGGTGACATTTTGGACGTTCGCATGTCGGTGTTTACAATTACAAGAGTAAATAACCGAAAATGATTGTTCTTTATATTTTCTTAAGAAATCTATTGAAGGACGCCATATTGAATTAATTAATAAGGTTCAGTGCGCATGCTTTGCCGCCATACTGTCCTCGATTTCTGGCCATGCTGAACAAAATGTAATGCTCGCGTCCTGGTGTTTTGTAATGCAAAATGCCAATGGTCTCATGTTTATTTTCTATCACATATACCTGGGAAATATAAAGACAGAGATATTATACATAAATCGAAATATAGTAAGGTTAGATATACTGCCGAAGCAGAGAACGTAGGAGTCTAACGTTTCGAGCGAAGGCCCTTCGTCAGAGAGAAGACTCCTAGACTCCTACCGTCCTACGTTCTCTGTTTCGGCAGTATATCTAACCTTACTATATTTCGATTGTTGTTTCTACACTGCCTACGCAGCACGCTACTTTTATTTCGATATTATACATAGTTAGAATGTATAGGGTAACTCGAAAATGCGTAGCTTCTCTTAGCCTCTAGGCTAAAAAATATATTAACCTTTTCTCCTTGGTGGATTTCATACCCAGAGTAAACTACACAAGACTTGAGAGTCAGATGCCGCCCAGCTTCTATTTTTCTTTTTTCTTCATAGTAATTATTTTGTAAAAAATCATGTATTTAACTGTAAAAACTGTAATTTAGTAAATTATTACTATTATTCTTCTTCTTCTTCTTCTTCTTGTTCTTGTTCTTGTTCTTCTTCTACTTCTTCTTCTTCTTCTTCTTCTTCTTCTTCTTCTTTTTCTTCTTCTTCTTCTTCTTCTTCTTCTTCTTCTTCTTCTTCTTCATCATCATCTTCTTCTTCTTCTTCTTCTTTGTGGTGTTGTTCTTGGTGTTGTTGTTGCCGATGTTGTTGTTGTTGTTGTTGTCGTTTTTGTTGTTGTTGTTGCCGATGTTGCTGGTGTTGGTGGTGTTGCTGTTGCTGTGTAACTGTCGTCATCGTAGTTGTTATTATTATTATTATTATTATTATTATTATTATTATTATTATTATTATTATTATTATTATTATTGTTATTATTATTATTATTATTATTATTATTAAAAAAAGATAACTGCATTTATTTTTGTCTGAAGGTTATACAGGTTACATCCAAGACGTGCTTTGGGGAATCTTTTCGGTGTGGGAGTTGATGTCCGTTGCACTGATGTCCACTCAGGAATTGGAAACATTACATATGTTAAAGATATTCTCACAGAAACAGTTGTTACTAGAAACTTCAATTGTTCTAAATGTGGTCCTCATGTGAATCCATCATTGGGATGGGTAAGTACTAATAACTTCAAATTAATCGTGCAGCTATCTCGAGAGAAATTTTTCTATTTGTTTGATGTGTAAATGTCACATATTGTGACACCACTATACACTTGTTGACTGGCGCCGAAGGATACATCGAGTTTTGAGGACCCCAAGGCTTCAATGTAACCCGAGGGCTTTAGCCCGAGGGTGACATTGAAGCCTGAGGGACCGTAAAACTCTTGTTTTTCGAGGCAAAAGTCAACAAGCGTTTTGTCATATACCAAAGACTTTTAAAATACAAAATACGAAACTGACTCGAAATTTGCAAATGGCAAAAGGACTTATCAAAACACTTTCAATTGACTTTAGCCCCATTTTCACCACGCTCAATTTTTGGTACGGCTCGGTTAAAAATGGTATACGTACCAATTTTACCCGTGCTCGGACTACCTATTTACAAGGTCCGAGCACGGATAAAAGTGGTACGGGTAACAATTTAACCGAGCCGTACCAAAAATCAAGTGTAGTGTAAATGGACCTTTTGTCTTCGTAATTTCAATTCAACTAAACAAATACACCAGACTCAACAAGCACAAAAAACAGCTTTAAATTTCTCCAGGTTTTTTTTCAAACGTATACTTTGAAGATATCTATATAGATATTCTTTCATTTGGAAAATGGACTATTCTGTTCCATACAAGCTCGAAACAAGCTCTTCTTTTCAAAATGCTCCGAAGAGTCCAATGTTCTTGATGCAGATCTGATGCAATATAATCATTGTGTATTCACGTGAACAACGCATGATTAAAGCTGACGTCAGAGGGAAACATTGCACTGTTTCATTGCACTGTTCTTTTTCATTGTTAACGTCAGAGGGAATTTTAGGGAAACAGTGCAATGTTTCCCTCGGCAGAAAGAAACATTGAGTTTGTTGAACAACACGTGACCATGATTTGACCAATAGGATTTCACCTTTGGCAAACGAAAGTCTTTGGTATATTACAAATGTGGATAATGACTTATATATATATACCGTACTTGACCGGTTAAGCGTCCATGCTGGGGCAAGCGCCCACCCCCCTTTTTTGGCTAAAAGTAATTTCCTGGCTATTTTTAAACATGATGGTTTTGATGCGATGTCTTCGCAGAGGTCCGCTACTTTATTAACCAATCAAAATTAGCAAAATTTGATCCGCATAAGTAAACAAAAGCTTGTCGATTTCACTATGATTTATGTCTCGCATAGTATTAACTCCCAAGATAATTCCGTAGTACTCCTGAGATATTTCATAGTTTTAATCAGGACAATGCCACTCAAAATGAAGCAATACACGGTTGAAGAAAAGGTCAGAGTTGTAGAGTGGCTGCGAATAAAGGGAAACAACATTTCTTCAACCTCACGCGAGTTTGGTGTTGACGGAAAGCGTGTGAGTGAATGGAACTCGACATATGACAACCTTTTGCTCAACAATGTTGGCTCAACTGCCGGCTGTACTTCGATCGCACGGCCTCTTGATGTATCTATCAACAAGCCCTTTAAGGATAAACTGCGAGCCGAATGTGCGAAGTGGATGCAAACTGCAGAAAGAAATCAAAACGGCAATCTTCGCCAACCAACGCGATTTAGATTTCGATGGGTTTGATGAACATGATTTTTAAAGAACATGATTTGTTTTGATGCGTGACAAATTGTTTCATATGACATTTTAAATGTTGTTTGTAAGCCAATTTAAAGTTTTTAAGTAGAGAGAATGCTTTGTTTGTTTTACTTTGTTTTTGTCAGTAATGTTCGCGTAAGCGCCCATTGCTCGCGTAAGCGCGCACCCCCTTCTTTTGGTGAAAATTACGGTCCAGGGAGGGGTGAGCGCTTAACCGGTCAAGTACGGTATATATATATATATATATAAATTGAACTATGTATGCTCCTTCACTTCGGTGTTGTTGAGCACTCTGTGAAGTTGCCGTGGGTACCTATTAGCAATAATGCAACGCTCACTACCCTTGTGGAAGTTTGAGCACTCTGGGCCCATGCGCACTTCACGCTATCTGAATGTATTTCACCGATGCTTTCCCACATGCGGTTGTCACCGACGATCGCATGTGTATAAGTAATTGGTGAAATTCATTCAGATTGTTCCAAGCTACACTGATGAGCTGTTGTACAGCGAAACACCGTGTCTGTAGATTGAACTATATATATATATATATATTTGCTATTATAAAACCAAACTTAATCTGAAGGAAGCATGTTTCACCAACGACACCAAACATGTGGAATTTCAAGTGATTTCGTTTAATAATAGTAAAGGTACATAACCTTCTCGGATAAATCATTATATGCACATGTGACGTCACATGTTACATTTACATATCAAACAAACTAAAATATCTCCAAAACAAAGCAAGGAAACTAAAAACTGGAAAAGATTTAATTTTGTTATTTTAAATGTTCTCTCAAATAGAACAAATGAGCTAACAAAGAATTTTTTTTAGTATGAAAGATAACTTATAGCTAGACCACTTGCAGCTTTTCCCTTGGTGGAGGACTGCTTATAAAGAATAAAGTTTTCATTGGTTATTTACTTTCTTGACCATCGGTCAGAATTTGAAGTTGTTCTCCAGATCGACCGTTTAGACGTCATATACAAGAGGTCTATTGTCAAATTTTTGCTTTCTTACGGAGGGCGCTGTCAAATTTAAGAATTAGAAAAAATGATCTCCCCCCCCCCCCCTCCATTCCTGCGATAATGTTGTCTTGCTGATGTTCAGACATCGCCATATCAGTTCTCACGAATATCAGTAAATAAACATCGTTGCTCAGCATTTACCACTTTAATAAAAGTTATCTATATAATCTTAATTTCTTTCAGGGAAGAATGAATTATTGTTTCTCGAATAGCTGTCCAACAGGCTATGCATTCTACCCAGGAATTCCAATTCAGTTTGATAGCTTTGGGTCGTTTAGGTACGTTTCATTTTTTTCAATCTACCGTCAAACATTGTGCAAAAAAAGCACACTTAGGGGGCTGATTACATGAGCCCGGGCTAGCCCGGTTAACCGGGCTGACTCCTGTCACGAAATTCTTTCCTCGGCCGCAAAAGGAGATTTGAATTAACGTTTAGATCTGTTTACCTCTAAACTAAACCAATTCTTATTTGTAAATTTAGTTTATGCGGGTTTTAAAGCCACAGTAAGATCCTAATCAATCGCGTGACCCAAGTTAACCGGGCTAGCCCGGCTCATGTAAACAGCCCCTTAAAATTATGAAGGTCGTTGACGGTGACGGCGATATTTAGAGATTATTAACCAAGAACGAGCCCTGTACGGGAAAATATCAAACCAAGGTCTTGACGAACTCGCGATATTACAAAGCTATGTAATAACAATTTTTATTTTTGACTTAAAGATCGTTGCTGGACAAGTTGCTACAATCGTCGCGCGGAGCAGGACTTGATTCTTTATTTTGTGCAACAATTGCCTCTGGCAACTTGTTTTGGATGATTTTGACCATTGCACAGCATATTACATACTGCAATGGTTCGTACATTTTGTCTCGAGTCGCAACGATACACGTCAATGCCGTCGCAAAACAAGTTGTCTTTTAGTAAAGAGTTGACAAAATCTTCCCATTTGAGATCAAACCACCACGTAATGCAAGGTTTGACATAAAAGTGACTGCACTCACGCCTTGAACTTAGTATATAGATATATAATATAATGACATGGAAATTAGCGAGTCGCGCATAACTCTAAAAACAAACTTTTGTAAAATATTTAACTTGTATATGACAAAACATTATCCGAATTTTGTCTGGAATGTTTTTAAAATGTCGGCTACAATGGGGTTTTCGCACTGATCTGAATATAGCTAGATTGCATGCTCAACCCTTATGGTCAGCAGTAAATATTTTGAAGGCACTGGCAGACATACACTGTTAATTTGAAGGAGTAAATTTTACTCACCCTTTAACCCATTTTATGAGAGTAAAACTTTTACTCCAGTTTCGGGGTTATTTTAACTCCCTTTTGAGAGTAAAAAGCATGGGAACTAATTGTCAAGCGAAATTTTATCCTGCAAAAGGAGTAATTCAAAAGTGAGTTAATTTAACTCGCTTTTGCTGAGCCGTTTGCGAGATGGGCAATCGATATGGCAGGTATAAGTCTTATAAGTTTAATTTTAATATGATATTTTTAGGAGCCACTTTTCAACTTGGATTTACACATGAAAATAAATCGAGAAACTCTTTAGTTGGAGTCCCCAAAACATGACATTGGTAGATAATTACATGAAGTACTCTTCAATGTAAACCGTTTCGAAAATGTTTTATTTTGGGTACAAGTGATGAAGAGGAAGCAAGAAAGCTTACAATCGTGAATAAGGTATCGGTATTTTTTAAAAGTTTAATGGAATATTAGGCTATTACATATAAATACAAACACTAACCTGGCCTCGCAAGACCATAATTGCTCAGCGCATGTTGAGATTCTCTGATATCAAATATAGATTATTACAGTATAGTATATCTCACAACATCGCAAGGTTAAATTCTTACAACAACCATGCTCAGATGAAAGAATCGTGCTGAACAAATGGCCCTGTAGTGCATTGAGCTCATAACTGCTATTGTGTTATTACCATATAAGGTCTGGTTGTATTAACTACAGTTTAACTGCTGTTTGTGATCCTGATTCGACTGATTGTCTAGCATTAAGCTATTTTACCTATAGTTAAAGTTAACTGGACTTTTCTACAACTGGGCCCAGTATTAATATATAATTACAGATTATGATTGGTCAGCTACATGCATGTCCTCAATTGAAAAGAAGTTGATGTATGTTTGTATTAATTTGCAATGGAAGGAATTCTTATAAAGAATTGTAGATGAACTTACATATTTTATTGTTTATACAAATTGTACATGTACTACTGATGAACACTATACATAAAAGTTAACTTTTTCACTTCTATACCAGACTGCCGAATGACCCTTTTATCTGTTTTATGACAAGGCAAAGGTACATGTAACCTTTGCGGGTCAATTAAGCCTGGCTTTCCCACAAATGGGCCTTTTATTGTATTAAAAAGATTTTCAGTACTGGCAGTGTAAAAAACAATTAAATGCTGACTTGGAAGTTTAAAATGTCAACTAGCACACATTGCTCAGATCAATGGCTTTAGCATTTCTCTTTAACACTATATTCAATGGCAGTTTACCACCATTTCACTATTTGTATTGAATTACCAAAATGTAATCTAATACCAAATGAACTACTTGGCAAAGAGGCCTCCAGGGCTACAAGGATTAACATATTATGATGTGGGCCTTGAACTTGTTATTATTTTGAATTTAAAATAATTATGATTTAAAGTAATAATGAATATGATTAAAATCTGTTATTTTTCTGCCAGTTGGCAATTGTAGGAGATGGAATTAACAGCAAGACTTACGTGCATAGTTCCTGATTGCATGTTAACACAGCAACATAACATTGGGGACATTATGTTAATGATTTGTGCCATAGTCATGTCTTGTGCAAATAAATTTTGACCTGCCTTGACCTGCCATATGGTCTACATAAATGTTTTGGTAAATGGCAGCTAAAATTTGCATGGTGAAAGATTGCCATTCCCTCTTTGGTTGGATCACTAACTTCATAACACTGGAGATGGCTGTCAAAGGAAATGGTTTCCATTGGGAGAACAACAAACTTTACACGATTAAGGTTGCCATTAATTATTGAAATTTTGTGTATTTGCCAGAACAGTGGAAAATCATCTTCATCATAATTAATATGCAAAATTGCACCACATTTGTATTTTGTTCCACCAATGTTCACCCACTTTGCTCTATATGAAATGAACAGCAGATATAAAATATTAATAATAGAAAATGACAAGCAAATTCAAATAGAAAACTACAAATCCTACATTTTAAACTTGTAATAACTACAAAAATATACGTAGAAGAAATTTAATGTTTTTTTTATTTTATTACATCCTGCACTACTGTAATGGCAGGTTTCATTTCATTCCAGGTGATGGTCATTTTACAAAATTAAGAATCTCATTGTATCTACTATCTGACCACCATCTGCTTCACTGTATCTTTGTGTTATGAATATAACAAATTCATGAAACTCATCAATTGTACATTTATTATGAACAGACAACTCAATACATTTGTTTTTAATTCAGCAATGCCAATTAAATTATTGTTAATAATTGTTTGTATGTATATAAATTACTGGTATGTGTATGAGATATACGTATGATAACTCATTGTTGCCTACAGGTCAGCTTTTAATATAATTTTTTCTGCATTATGCAAGATGATTTCATGTACTATTTACAATATGAGTGACCGTGTTGTATTGGATAATATAGAGGTCGAGCTGAAGGTGAGAGCTTGTGATATCTGATACAACTTGGACACGAATATTGTAAATTACTTAAGAAATTCCGAGTCTATAATGTTAATTTCAATTTCAGTGTTCAATTTCAGTGTTTAAAGGTTGAGGTATAGAACTGATATGTTAATGTGATACAACCACTAGCTGGTGGTTCTGTATGACAAATACATGCTTTGATTCAAATTTTCTTCATGATTGAATTATTACCAAATTTTTTAATATCAAAGAAGTCATCTGGGGAATTATGTATTAAAAATATTACAACAATTATATAACCCGCTTACTCAAAAACAGGAGTTAGGCCAGGTAATTCATTGCCATCATTTGTCTCAACTGTTTCCAGTAGATCGTAGTAATCTACATTTCTAGCATAAGTATTTGAGCCTTAAAAAGGAAATGAACAAGTTACAAAAAGGATATTTACAGCTAGTACATGCAGGTGAGGAGAAAGCTAGTACAGTTCAACACCTCTTAAAACATTGGCAAGGTATTGAAGGTATCTGTATAATAAGGGTATCCACTAACAAAGTGTTACAACTGCATTGCAAATACTGAAATAAGACTCTAGTGACTATAATGCCCAAGGGATGTCTTAATTAGGGGGTACCCAGTACTGATATGCCTTAAATGTTTCAAGCTTTCCAGATTTGGGAAAGGATATTTGATATTATCCTGCTTCCCAGTTGGGGATTTTATTGCTTTTTGGATCATCATAAGATGATCGGTGAGATGGAATAAAAAAAAAAGAAGAGATTTAAAAGCAATCTTGGTACATGTAATTATTCTCTGATTGTATATATGACAGGTTATATTTGTTGATTTGATTAAATCTTATAGACCAACCCATTACCGTTCCCAACGTGAAAAGAAAATTAGGGGGTTGCAAATTGGATCTAGGCCTAGCCTATTCTCATTATTTGAATATTCAACCCCTCAAAAATAGAGCCTAATGTGGATCATCGCTGGGCTCCATCAATTGGGCTCCCACCAAATTTAAAGGTGGGAGTCCTTTTAGGCTCACCCCCGTGCAATTTATAGCTTAGACTCCTATAGGTTAGTGGCATCTCAAAGAATCTATATTATTTCAAAATTTCCCGGGGGTACGTGGGCAATGATTGGCTGATTAGTGAATGCTCATGTAAGCCTTCCCGCGCATGCGCAGTACCTGGTCCTGTCTCGTTCTCTTTTTCGATAAAAGTTGAATGGCTTCCCTCTGGCGTTTGAAGGCGATAGCATAACCCTTCTTGGTGCCTCTTAGCCAGTGAATACGGCAAGTTGATGAAATTACCACTGGATAGTGCCAGACGCTTAAAGTATGAATGTTTGGCTTCGTATCTCATACACCAGCTTCTAATTAATGGTCCCAAACTGCAAATTGAGGTAAATGTAACAAATATCAAATACTGTATACACAAGATAAACGTCGATTAATACATTCATAATTTGTGCAATACAAACACTTAAACATATTTATTGAACTCATTTTCTAGACAATATTACCGTCTGTGATATTACTCTAGCACGTTAACTGTTAGCATTTTCAAACCAATTTCAAAAAATAGAGGACATCAGGACAAAACAACTCCGAATATTAAATTGTCTGTAAGTAAATAGAACCGAATAATTCTGAAACAAACTGTCCCAAAATTGCACAAAAACCTAAATAATAACGGTCATAAACAAAAGAAAACAAAGATATAGAAGAAACTTGCACAGCAATTCAGATGGTCGAGATTTAACGAGGATTGAAACCGATTGCAAATGTCATTTAAAATCTGTGAGAACTTTAAGAAATTATCCATTCACCTGTAGTTTGTAGGTGACTCATATTTCACAATTGAATCAGTTTACTATTTTGATGTTGAAGTTTACACCTCAGAATTTGAAGATACGGTAATTATATTAAATATAGACACTTTCACTAAAATGTGACAGTACAGCCCCTTTACAGTCAAAATGGAAATACGTTCCCACTTCCGCTTCTGTAGTTTGTTGTGTATTACTGTATTTCTGTAGTTGCTACTGAGGAATGAGGAAAATTTCTTGTCGAAAAATGTGAATAAAAAGTATAATTTACATGTAGCTTTCATGGAATTTAATCATATAATTATTAAAACAAATGTTTCTCCCAAATCGATACTAACAAACAAATATAAATCAAGAATTAGTGACTTCCCAGGTGAAAATCTTACATAAGATCTTGCCAAGATCTTGACAAGATCTTATAAGATCTTATGTAAGATCTTGCAAGATCTTGGCAAGTTCTTGCAAGATCTTGCAAGATCTTGCAAGATCTTATCAAGATCTTACAAGATAGCTTAAAATCTTACAAGATTTTAGACAAGCTCGTAGAAGATCTTGTTGAATCTTACAAGATCTTACAAGATCCTACAAGATCTTACAAGATCTTACAAAGATCTTACAAGATCTTACAAGATCTTGCTGAATCTTACAAGATCTTACAAGATCCTACAAGATCTTACAAGATCTTACAAGATCCTACAAGATCCTACAAGATCTTACAAGATCTTACAAAGATCTTACAAGATCTTGCTGAATCTTACAAGATCTTACAAGATCCTACAAGATCTTACAAGATCTTACAAGATCTTACAAGATCCTACAAGATTTTACAAGATCTTATAAGATCTTACAAGATCTTATAAGATCTTGCTGAATCTTACAAGATCTTACAAGATCCTACAAGATCTTACAAGATCTTACAAGATCTTACAAGATCTTACAAGATCTTACAAGATCCTACAAGATCCTACAAGATCTTACAAGATCTTACAAGATCTTAGAAGATCTTACAAGATCTTACAAGATCTTACAAGATCTTACAAGATCTTACAAGATCCTACAAGATCCTACAAGATCTTACAAGAACCTACAAGGTCTTACAAGATCTTACAAGATTGTACAAAATCTTACTATCTTGACTGTTGCAGAATCTTACAAAATAACACAAGTTCTTGTTGAATCTGACAATATCTTCCCTGATAGATCATTTGAAGGGCTTTAATAAGAGCATGATTAATTTGATTTAAAGTGCTTATGAAACGAAAATTAAGTTTGTCTTATTTGAAAGTACTTTGAAATGACAGAGTAACATCTTTTGCTGTTTTTTGTTTGCTTGCTTGCTTCTTTCTTGAGGTATCTCAGTTTGTTTTATTGTATGTGAAACTAACCAGTGACATCACAATGCGCATGACTTACTGGGAAAGGTTTATATATACTGTATAGATCTTTCCTATTATTAAACGGAATTAGTTGAAAATGTAATTATTTTTGTTGTTGGAAGGGAAACACACACACCTGATAATAGAAAAGATATATAACCTTTCCCTGTAAGTCATTATGCATGCATTGTGACGTCACTGGTTACAGTAGTTTCACTTATAAAACAAACTATGATATCCTAAAAACAAAGCAAGGAAACAAAAAGCAGCAAAATATGTTACTCTGTCATTTTAAATGTACTTTCAAATAAGACAAACTTAATTTTCGTTTCATAAGCACTTTAACAAAATTTGTTACATGTTACATTGTATAATTATATTGTTACATTAGATCTGGTAATGGTAGAGATGGGGTCATACACAAGTGTAAATAATTAGTTTGTTTTTGTCCATTATTTTGCTTTATATGATTTTATGATTATCACTCTACATGTATGGTGAACAGTCAACCCCAACACACTTGCGTGTCCAGTTATTGATCTAGCTCTTTGGTAATTGGTGAAAAGAGACATAATATTACTCTCAAATAAGGTTGTTGAAAATAAACTGTAATTAACTATTTAAAGTATTTACGATTGACATTACTTAATTGCCAAGCTAATTAGTACTGTAATGACAAAATTCATCCATTCAAAATTTATAGTCTTTATAAGTTTTTGCTTTCTGCAGCATCCATTCTACATTTTGCATCCCTACATTTTTGGTTACATACATCCATAACTTGCTGGTGATATTTATTAACTTTGTCCGACCCATATTTGGCACGGAGTTAGTACATCTATAATAACAAATGGAGATATTAACAAAAGATTGATGTGAAATAGAATAAAACTTGCGAGATTCTGAACATTTGTTTAATTAACTCTGAACATCAGCAAACTAAGGGGGTGATTACATGGACCAGGCTAGCCATCCTATATAAATTGTATGTCTTTCCAACATTTCAATTACATGACAAGCAAGCTAGCCCAGTTTGCCTTGATCCCAGTTGTCACAACCAGTTACCGGGCCAGTCCAGTCCATGTTTACTGGTAAATTTTAATATTCTTTGAAACATGTTTAATATTCTTTGTAGTCTGGTTTATAGCATACATGCATACATTGCCCCAGATTCCAACACTGAGAACATTGCAGTCTAGGAATATCTAGTTTTCAAGCTGTGTTGTTAACACAGTAAAGCCTTTTCTTAAATTAAATATTGAAACATAACAGTTGTGTTCATCAAAAAGGGAATCAAATGGTCGACTTTTTGTAAATGAATTACCTATAGTAATAATGCAGGGTATATATATTATATATATTCAAAATTGCCGCCGTTGTTGATCAACACAAAACAATTTGTCAATCCCCAAAACAAACCATAAATCCTTTAATTGTAATACTTTAATATAAACAACGAAAATAAACATATTTTGTAAGAATCAAACCGCAAATCGTTTGTATTCCGACAATTAAGAACATTTCTATTCCGTAGCGAATAAATATAAAATACCCCGAGTATACCTTGCCGACTATTTCAAATTTATACAAATCAGTATACAAAATTGCTGATTAAAGAATCTATGACTCACCTTCAATAGTGTGATCGCATCCATCGTCTGTATACGTCGATCTAGCGAAGAACCATTTATAAAACAGAAGCAACAAATTACAAAGCAAAAGGCAAACAACAATCGCCAACGAACTTCCAATTCGAAAATGAACGCGTCACCGGGTTCCCGCGTCATCATGGGATAATAATCCCGCGTTAGCCTCGCGTGGTCTTAAGGTAGCACAAAACGTTTATGTAAATTTGCAGGTTGTATTCGCCCATAGTCACTCGAAAGTCGAAAGCCATACATCGAGTTTTACAAATCAATACTTTTTAATTCAACTTTATGGGCTAGTATATTTAGGTCATTTGTCAAGTTTTATGTCTAATCAAATAGTGTGTAGCATGCTGCACAAAATATCTGTTAGCACAGGAATTTTGAAGATAAGAAACGTATAGTTAAAGTTTGGTGGAAATATTGCTTGAGCAATATACGGTAGATCAAAAGAAACACTTATAAGCAAAATATGACAAATGGTAAACTTGGAAAAGCATTTGAAGCTCAATGTTTTAACTTCAGAGTTATAACTTAGAGATGAATAAAATATCGAATGAATAGAATATTCTAGAGAATATTCGATAGAATGTTCTATTGGCCTCATATAGAAAATCTAATATAACACTTTGTGGAAGAAAAACCAATATGCTATAGAAAATCCAATAGAATATTCTATTGACACTTTAGTGTCATACAAAATGGCCAACAGAATATTCTGTTGAAAAAAAAATCCAACAGAATATTCCATTGGATTTAGATTTCCAAAAGATCTAGTGAGCTTTATGCAAAATTTGGTTCAAGATCTTAAATAATATCTTATAAGAAATTTCTTATAAGATCTTATTTAAGATCTTACAAGATTTTACAAGATCAGCTTACAATATCTTATAAGATCTTATAAGATTTTGTAAGATCTTATAAAATCTTACAAGAATTTTCTTATAAGATCTTATTTAAGATCTTACAAGATCGTACAAGATCTTACAAGATCTTACAAGATCTTATAAAATTTTGTAAGATCTTATAAGATCTTATAAGAATTTTCTTATAAGATCTTATTTAAGATCTTACAAGACCTTTCAAGATCTTATAAGATCTTACAAGATCTTTGTAAGATCTTATAAGATCTTATAAGAATTTTCTTATAAGATCTTATTTAAGATCTTACAAGATCGTACAAGATCTTACAAGATCTTACAAGATCTTATAAAATTTTGTAAGATCTTATAAGATCTTATAAGAATTTTCTTATAAGATCTTATTTAAGATCTTACAAGATCTTTCAAGATCTTATAAGATCTTACAAGATCTTTGTAAGATCTTACAAGATCTTTGTAAGATCTTATAAGATCTTATAAGAAATTTCTTATAAGATCTTATTTAAGATCTTACAAGATCTTACAAGATCTTACAAGATCTTACAAGATCTTATAAGATCTTATAAGATCTTACAAGATCTTATAAGATCTTATAAGAAATTTCTTATAAGATCTTATTTAAGATCTTACAAGATCTTACAAGATCTTGTAAGATCTTGACAAGATTTTCACCTGGGTTTTATCACTAGATTTTCCTCGTGTTTCTGTAGCAGTTACAGAAATACAGTAAATATACACAACAAACTACAGAAGCAGAGGTGGGAAGGTATTTCCTTTTTGACTGTAATTAGCTGACCAGTGTAAAATGTTGTGCACTCAACTTAATATTTTAAAAATTGAGCCTGTACCTTGCCAGACAATTGAAAAAAGTTGTGCATGCAATATTTTATGCCTTAGTCAAAAACCTGATATAAGGTGATTTCCTACAGTACTGTATGTTTAAAGTTGATGGTTAAAAGCAATGTGACCTTTACTATAAAATTAATATGCAGTAGTCTAAAACATTGTCCTTTCCTTCAGTTATAGAATGAACTTACTGCAATATAGTCCGTGGCATGTGTACCATATAATGCATTTTTGGGATTATTGGGCAATCTGGATACAGTTCCTTAAATGTTTCATGGTTTTGCTGGATAAGGACTTGCAAGTAAGGCATTTGTTGTTTACTGATCACTGGAGAAAACACTATACGCACAATTTGCAGCAAAGTGCAAAACAAACTCCAGTGGTCATCGTCTTCTGGCACACATTCACCAATAATGAGAGGAAGATATAGTGCCAGACACCACATTTCATTTGCTATAACAACAGAATTTGTTTTATGAAATAAAACAGGACAGCGTAAACATATTATATTTGGCATTTACACTCAAGTTATAGTTTAAATACAATGATCATCACACTCATATTAAACTACAAGTCATGTAGGGTAAGGTTTTTTGGGGGAAAAACGAAAACTGGCCAGAAAAATAAATAAATGAGTAAACCATCCAAATGGCAAGAAACATGCAAGAGATGACCCACAACTAATTTTCTTTGTTCATTGGTTGGTTGGTGCTAGCCTATTCCAATTAACCGATGATCGCTTATGAAATTGCAACCAGCACTGTCTAGTATTTTAAGCCTTTGACTCCCAGCTCAGCCAAAATGAGCCATTTTGTTACTTTAGAAAATTTCAGCACTGTGTATTAAGCTAGTGTGAAATACAAGATAAAATAGCAAAAAGGTGGTAAACTACCAATACTGCATTATAAAAGGTGCTATAAGCATTTTCTTACAATTGTCATACAGTATTGGATTGGCAGTTAATACCACCTTTTTGCTAATAATTTTGCTTTGTTACTAATTTTCTTTTGCTAAAGGACTGATTGCTTATTCTATAAAATGTGCACCCCACCAAAATTTTTTTAGTTAAAATGGAATTCCCTCAGCTCTATTGATTACATATGAAAAAATTTACCTCCAAGCTTAAAAAATTATTATATGGCCCCAATTGCACTCCGCCACATAACTTTATATGGCATTTTAATTTTTAACTGATGGTTAGTTCTCACGTACCATGTTGCTTAAGGTTGTGATCATTTGATAAAAGCTTTGTCCTCAAAATCTGGGCTGGTTTATTGGAATAATTTGAGTAACCATAGTCGAATGAACCAATACGCCTATTAAGTTCATCCAATGAAAACGATTTCTTTTCTAGGATGAAGTATTTCAACATCTCTTTTGTGTGGTACTGTAAGACACCTTCAAGAATGTCATGCATTGCATCTGGTGGTAGTCCTCCCACAACATGAAAGTATCTTAAAGAGAATTAGATAAAATAACTGAACTGTACCATCATCACTACTGGGGTGACCAGTAAGAAATGCATATTCAAGACAAATAGATGCATTCATTTGTCAAATTTTGAAATGGAATACCTTAAATCTGTCAACATGGAACGTTTATTTAACCCGTATGTGACACCAAAATGGTCTCCTTGGGCGAGTCTTTCACATTGCATATCATAGCTATCTCTTGTTCTAAGTGTGAAATTAGATTCATGGAACTACAGAAAAGAAGTACATGTACTGTAGTTTACTTGACCGAACTAATTGATATGGCATTATATGATATACAGTGCTGCTGTAAAGTTTGTCATGAATGCAAAAGTGATTATGGTGAACAGTATATTATAATTGTAAAAGATTTCTAGCATTAATATGTTTTAAGTTTACCTAAAAGGTAAAACTAAAATATTAATATTGTAGGCCCATACTCCATAGGCATTACATTATGTAATTTAGATTAATATTTAGTTTATCTCCGATTATTTTCCGTAAATTACCATTTAAATAGTGAATCGATATTCACAATTTGCAAATTAATGCAAAATTAACTATTTTGCGGATAGATGTTTTCCTTACAATCGCTATGTGTGTTTGAAAAGTACGTTCGCTGGAAGTATTACAGTCAATTGCTACAGTACAAACTATCACCAATGTTTTGTTTTGTGAAGTTCATTGGAAATTGGCTGTAACATGGTTGTAAATGAGCTGCCAGACTTTATTTAGGTAATTTTGATTGGTTACAACACAGACAGCTCACTCGTACGATATGGTAATTGAATAAATAATATATCTAACTCTAAATTTGACCTATGGCTTATAAATTATATACATTATTATACTGTATCTGAAATACAGGGTGTACATGTAGCTAAATATTGTTTGTAATATGCCGAAATGAACAAAATATACTTACCTTATTGTTATTTGAACTGGAGTTGCAATATTATGAAGGCCTCACTGAACACAATTGATATTGATTACTGTGATGGCTGTGAAGTGCCGTATATGAATATGTATATTATTATTATAACGAATTTCATGATTACATGAGTTACATGATGATTCTGCGGTGTGACCGCGCAGCAAAACCGTGACAAACTTTATGGCGGTACTGTATACATACAAATATATCAGGCTGTATATATATATATATATATATATATATATAATTATATAGCTGACCAATTTCCTAATAATCCCTTACCAGTAATTGCAAACAAGCAGTCTGTATAAGAGTGTACGGACAAAGCTAGTTGTATTTATTTAAACAGGTAAAAACTGGTGTACGAGGGAAAAGCCCATAGGAAAAGAGTTCATAGGATGTAGGGACTAAGAATTAATATTTTTTGTACCTGTGATTGCACTTCTTCTGCACTTCCCATACATTCCCTGCATCGCCTCTGAGCTTGTGAGCTTTCTTTAAAACCGCCAATAAACTGTGAGCCTAAATTATCCCCGGAAACATATGATATGGTTCCTCTAAATGATCGTTGTTGACCATTGATCATAAAAACATGACCATCATCCTAAAAACATGAAATTGCAGATATACTTTAGCTACAATAAGTGGATTTCATTGTGATGAAAGAAGTTTTTACAACTATTTTCTCTCTTTTTAAAAAACAGGTTGGTGTATCCACGCATACCTGTTCAAGTAGTTGGATATCATTAATTAAAGCTCCCAGAATGTGATCAACCCCATATTGCTTGAGATGCTTGCTGTAGGATATGGCTAAAAGCTGAATGGCATTTAAACTGGAGCGTTTTTCTGGTGATATGTTCCCCAAAGTGTAATAGAAATTCCCTGCAAAAAGATTTACTTTATGTTACTTCAGCAATACTCACCAAAGTTTTGGCTTTATTCAAATTAAAGGTACAGGGACATTAATTACAGGACAATGTATAACAATGTAATTTATCTATAAAATATAATATTTATTAATATATATGTAATTAATTTAAATAAATTAATGTAATTTATATTATATTACTGCTTGTGTTGTTTATCCCCTTTCCTTTTAAGCCACAAATGTCCCTTTTCATTTTCTCTGTCTACAGTACAGTACCCCCAAGTAAGCTTGGGTGGTTGTGGTTTACTGGTTTAACATTTCCCCCCATTTTATTATTATCAATTACCCCCGATGCAATTCCCCTTGACACATGAAATTTTTTACCACAAGAGGAAAAGGGTTTTAAAGACCATAAGCACCATTAGAAAAGATGGTAAACTGGCAATACTGTAAATGTATGTAAGAAATGATGGCAATTCGAGCAAAAGCCCAATGATAGAGGAAAATCAGATAAAAAATTACTCAGAGGAAACTGTCAGTTTTCTCTGATGATATTGATAGGCTCTTGTTCAATACAGCAGTTCTTTGTATTGGCAGTTAAATTACCACCTTTTGGCTATTCAATTTTATACTTTAAAATTGATACTTAACAGAATACATGTATTGATAATATATTGAAACATATTACAGTACTAGTCGAAGCTCTTGTATAAAGCGACCACCTTGGGAATTTGAAAAAGTGGTCATAACTAGAGCTGGTAAGAGAGAATGTGCTCTCATATTATTAGTGACCTCATGCTGAATTGATAATTACAGAGTTTAAGTACTGTAACAATTCAAACAGGGTTTTATACAATCAGGTGGTTGCAAGGAGAGCTTCAACTGTACTATACTGTACAGTATGTAATAATATATATCACTATTGCATAACATTATATGTTTGTCTTAATTACCTATTTTGTGGGTAGTTGCATGTGATCCAAGTGGATTGCATACTTCTAATTCATCGAAGAATAATAGTATCTGAAGTGCATGTGGATCTCTTGAAAATAGTGGGTGAGCTTGGAAGTCTTCTCCATCACAATAGTCTCCCAGAAGTCCATCATTTCTGTTGTGAGGGTTGTCAATCTACAGTAATTGTTGTCAATCAGGGTTATTCAAAAAGACATCATAATTATTATTATAATTATTCTATTATTTTCACAATGATTTGATCAACAGATAATTCAAAAAACTTTTCTTTTGGTCAAACTAAGACCATTGAAACATGTAATTTTTGGTGCATTATTTTCTTTGAACGTATTACCCCAGCTAACCGGGTCAGCATGGCTCACAAAATTAGCTGTTAAAATGTGACACATAGGATAACAGCTAACCTCTTCCAGAACAGCATCATTGTTTAGAAGCTGCTGTAAGCTTTGGATCAGTGAGATATAATAGGGTGTATCTTCTTTTGGTTTGTCTTTAAGCTTGTTTCCTTTTCTAACCTTCTTATGATACCTTCTTAGCACAATTTTTTGTGGTTCCTAATATAATGAAAATAGTCAAAATGTATTGTTTAATGGTACAGTAGGTGTAGTTGTGACTTCTGTCATGGTGGCATGGTATTGCCGTATTGCATGCCAGTAGCACTACATGGTTCGGGGTGAATCATGAGGGCTGAGGCCACAAATGAATGTGGTAGATATTAGAGGAAGCTTGTTGGATCTGTTGATGGTGGTGCTGTGGTGGGCTATGAATGTGTTGATGGACTTTGACTGCACCCATGGTTGCACTGTGGTTTTGTGTGGTTGTTTATAAAACTAGTATAGTGATGGTGTTTGGATTTGGATACCAATGAGAGACATAAGTTTTCCAAATGCAGATGTGAGTACACACACTATTATGACTACTGTACTGTATATACTGATGTAGTGGTGCGATGTGGTGGTGATGGTTGTGGTGGCAGTTTTGTTTGCATTTGCTGTGACTTAGACTGTATATGAACTGATATTAAATGGCAAATATAATTGTTTTACCACTAGGCCAAAGTTTTGTAGTACGTCGTTTGACTTGTTTCATTGTGGAATCCTCCAAACGGTCTTCGTATTACACTTTCTTCAGAAAATAGTTCTGTGACCCCTGGAATGTTTTCCACCTGTAAGCCAGCATTGGTAAGGCAATGTCTCAGTCCGGATTCCAAGAGTTCGACGCTGTTTACCACGATTTGTGTTGTGTTCCTCACCATCGAATCCACCACTGTTTGGGGAATCTTGCTTTCATCTTTTTTGAACTCGTTGTACCTCTTGTTCGAAATAAAACGGATCTTGTCCACCGTCATTATCTTGATCGTCGTCGTTGTCATTTTGACCTTGGTTGTCATTGTCGCCTCCATGTAAAACTCGCGCAACATCATTAAAGAGATTGCCATGTTTCCGAATATAATGATTTCTCAATGAAAAAACATTTTTGTAGGTCCGAGAACAACCATCAATTCCACAGAGTACACGAAAACCAGGATCGTTTTTGTGGACACGACATACGTGATTCGACAAAGAACGAAGGCTTACGCTTACAAAACGGACGCACAGATTACAACGATAAACCATCACCATGCATGTTTCAAAAAAGAAGTCTGTGTATAAACAGACTGCGCATTTTGCATGCTTAATTTCTGTCATCTTTTTCTTAATGGGGTGGGGTGGGTTGTTGCTATTTCTAAGTTAAACCAGACCATTTTGGTTAAATCTCACTGGTTTTGTCCCTTGGGAGGGTCCCTTGGGAGGGTCCCTTGGGAGGGTCCCTTGGTACGGTGCAGACACGCTCGTAATTTTACATCACGGTCACGTGATAAAATGACGCTTGCATCTTTGCTTTGGGTGCCTTGGTTCTTTCTTTCTGCCTTTGGACTACCGAACGAAGACGTAAATTTGCACTCTCTGGAAAACGGAAAATGGATATTACCCTCTACCATTTGTTGGTTAATTCCGGCGTGAGAGCAGAGACAATTGACATTTTGAATGAAGAAGAGGTAATGTTTCGTTAGAAAAAGCTTGTTTTAGTGTGTTTTTTAGTTCAAATCTTTTCGCGCCAAAAACATCCTTTTCGCGATTAACCCTTCGCTATTAAAAGCTATTTTATCTCATAAGTATAAGAGTAAAAGTAGTTTTGTTACGAATGTGTAGTTTTTGGTTCGTTTGGCAATGTGTAAAACCCCCCAAAAAATTGGCAATGAGACGAAAACCAAAATGGTTTATCGAGACAGACTAACAGTATAGAGTGGAAAGGCTTCACAACTAGTCAACTACGACATAAGTTAGGCGCAAACCCGTGTTTATTGGCGGAAGCGGTTAACATTTTGGTTTTTTATGCAAATCTGTTAAAAGTAGAAAAGTTAAAGTTATTTGGGCGGCGTAGTAGGGAATGGGTTAAGGAAGAGATAGTCAGATGGGTGTTTCCCATTGACGAGTAAAATCGTAATTAGACAGAGTAAAATAACAGAGTGGGTGGTGTAGTAGGGAAAGGGTTAACGTTATTGCAAGAAATTATATCTAATATACAGTACATGTCAATTTTCAAAAATCACATTGTCCAAATGATCTTTGCAGTAACAATATAGCTGTTCCAATTTCTTGACAGTTAAATGTGTTAGATGTACTTGAAAGTACAGGTGATGGCCTCTTAAAGACTTGTGGAATTAAGGCAGGTCAAATAGTTTTAATAAGGAGGGCACTGGCTTCAGCTGGGAATACACATTCACTTGATGTGGCAACCAATGACGAAAACACTGGTACTCCTGTGCAGGATGTCTTTGATGCAACCACTATTGAAGCTTTTCCCATCTCATTTGTTGAAGTGGAGGAAACATCAAACGTAAGTTCCACAGAATACAACTCCATGTTAAAACCAGTATGCAGCTTCCAGGTAACTTGTCAAGCAGAGGTTAAACCAGCATTCATAAAGGAGGAGGATGAAACTGATGAACGCTGGTTGTGTACCTGTCAGTTACCTAAAAAGGTATGTAAAAACATAATTAACACAACATTGAATAATTAATGAACACATGTTTCATCAAAGATATCTATTCCCCCACATATTTGTATTTTAACAGTACAGGTACCATTATACAATATAACTGCTAAATTTCATTTCGAAGTTTTAAACCACAGGTAATTGTAGTTGACTGAAATTAAACCACAAAATAAAGGTGTTGACTGGCAGGATACAGATACTATAATGGCTTTGCGTGGTCATTTGACAATTGAATTTTTTTGTAAAAACATGATACACTCATATACTTACTTAAAAGCCACAAAACCTTGAAAACAGCAAGGTAGACAATTTGGTTGATTATTTTGAATAAATTTTGCAAAATTAATTATATAATTGAATAAATGATAGTGCAGCTTATTATTCTCCTTGATTTTGATATTATTTATAATAAAAGTGAAAAATGGCATTAATACCAATCAAATAAAACGATTTATTGATTAATTATGCAAAATTAATAAAATTGCGTATCTTAATCGTTATGTTTTCAGGGTATGAGGCTTTCATGGGATAACAAGTTTTTACAAAAATTTTCATTTTAACATGACCACGCATGAC
Organism: Paragorgia papillata; assembly: GCA_035771165.1. NCBI lineage: Eukaryota > Metazoa > Cnidaria > Anthozoa > Scleralcyonacea > Coralliidae > Paragorgia > Paragorgia papillata. The sequence goes on from JAWNZC010000095.1 coordinate 1,718,228, forward strand.
CTTTAAGTCTTACAGTAGGCAATTTAATGTTAAAGTTAATAATTATGAAACATTGATTGCATGACGCTGAGTATTGGGAGCTTGCAATCCCCTCAGAATTTTGTGCTGATAGCAAACTACATGTACCTGTCTAGATGTGTTACAGGCCTACAGGGATCCTAAAAAGCAATAAAAATCTTGTTGCCAATTTTGGAAACTTGCTAGCATGGCCATTTTGCACTCCTTACTGAAGCCTAGCATGAAAACTAGTTTTTCTGTTTTTTATTACATGTAGCTTTTAGCCCATTTTATTTTATTTTCCCAACGTCACCAACAGCTGTACATGTACAGTAGCTTTTAATTAGACTAGTATATTTCAGTAATAGACCAGCACATCATGACAATTCGATTGCTCTGATGAAGGCCTGAGTCGGTAGATTGAAAGCATCAATAAATAAAAAAGTAGTTTTTCCACAAATTATCCCTATTAAATGTAGCCTTAGATTGTTATGAAAAATTGTATTTATTTAAGTGCACAATCTCGAACAATCATAAATGGAGAAATATTTTGAATGAATAATTATATACGGTAACTTGTAATTTGTTAATTTGAGTAAAATAATTAAACAAGAACAATAATTCACCTCTATTTCAATTTCAAGTTTTCTCCAAGTGTGAGTAAAGCTCTTGAGAGCAAAAAACTGTCCGGAGCCAACAGGAATGAGTTTATCAGGGATATCTGCTCTTCCATTAGAGTACATACAATGAATCCAAAAAAGAATGTGAGAGATCATGTGGCTATGTGCATCGTTAAAGAATATCCCTTTCTGTTTGACCATCTTGGATGTGGAACTGTAAGTTGAATACATTAATATTAATATAACTGTTAATTATTAATTACTTTATGGAAAGGTAGATTTTTTAGTTTTTTAATCGTACAAATTAGTTCACGTTGATTATGTGGCATCATCTTTACAAACATAATTTAATTTTAACTACTTATTTAAAACTGAGAGTGAGGTCTTTACAGTTATGTAACATATCAAACTGAGGTATTGCTGTGTTGACCGAGCGGTTAGGCCATAGCTAGGTTATACAGCAATGCTGAGGTTTGATATTTTACCATAAAGACCAAACAGTAAGAGGTTAAATAAGTAGTTTATTACAGTATATGGCACTTTATCACTTCTTAGGCAGTTTTAGGTTCTGTATCACTAGGCATTAACAATTTCACAATGCAATGGGGTATTACGGAGAACTCTTGCCCTGACAGCAGACAATCAGTCTGTGATTTTACTGTTAGCGCTTGCCATATAATAATAAGATTTGTTTGATATGTATTTAAATATCCCACTGCATACGTCACACTGTATAATGAGTTGCTGAGATGCAGTTTCGTGTGACTTTGTTCAAATATTAACTTCAATATTACTGTATTCTTAATTTTACAACAACGCATTATACAATGTGACGTATGCAGTGTGATCTTTACATATGAAAGTACATCCTTGCCCTTAATGGGTTAAACCTGCTAATTAACCTATACAATACTGTACATGTACAGGAAATTAATAATATAAATGGTTAACTTTATTATTTCTTTTCTGCAGTTAAAACCTGAACTTGTTCAGGAATAATTGTTAATCAATTTGGAATTTTGGATTGATCAATAATAATGACAATGAAATTACAGTCTCTTCGAATAAGGATATACTGTAGACCTTCACTGCTTCAGGGTATGTTTTGGGAAAATGTAATATTTAGCACACTGTATGGCAGTTAAAAATATAGTTGGTTTGAACAAAAAAATCTTGTTCTTAATTATTAAGCCATCCAATATAAAAATTATACGTATGTTTATAGGTATCTGCAATAAACGGACAGAGTGCTAAAGGTTTTCCCAAAATGTTACCTTGGGCTGAAGGTCTACAATATAACCTTAAACATATCAAGAAAAACAATAAAAAGACACAACTTACATGTACAATAAATATTGTTCTTATAGGATTCATGGGAGCAATCAATAAAATTCCGCTTCAAGAACATAAGGAAAAATAAGAGACTTCATCAAGGCAGCAGCAGGACCTCTACCCCTGAAGAAACAAATAAACCAGCAAAGTTTAAAAAAGTATCTGGTGTGGACCTATTAGGAGAAACTGAAGACACGTGCCTAAATCATATCGACGTAATGAAGAAAGAAATGGCGAAAAGTACAAACAAAAATGTTGCCCTTATAAAAGAATTGATGTGTGTGACCTTCCCATACCGAAGAAATAAAATCTTAACAAGCCCAACAAATTTGAAGAATTTAATTACTCAATATCCAGCATTGCGGCTGATTTCAGAGGTAATTTCATGAACTAAATACAGTTCCACAACTGAATACCATGTGTCTGGGAGGACTCACATAAACATACTAGTGCAGTATAAAGTGTAATCCCATAGGATTTTCGTGCTAAAGTTGATTTTCTTTCTTTTTTGAGTTGACTAGATGTCAAACTATCGGAAAATGGTGGGGTTCAAAACTTCAAATTTTTGACACTTCAATTTACAGGGAGGTTATACATACGAGTCAAGGTTTAGGAATCAATATTTGCTGTAGTGTTTTATTATCAACGCTACAGATCGCTACAAGTTGCATTTGCGTTCGTATTAATCTGGTGTTTTTGTTATCGCACTACAAACCGCTACAATGCGTGTACATGAAGTATCACACTCCGTCTGAGATCATCTGGATTTCTTGTGTTTGTTGTTGCGTTCGTAGCCTCGTAGTCTTTTGTGAATTATAATAACGCGGCGTCGTATTTTATTAAACCATGGTATATTAATAACGCAAGCTAGTGTTACTGTAAACATGACAAGGATTTGTGTTTTGAAACGAAGACCACATCTGCTCTAACTTACACGTTATCAACATGTGTCAAAATGGTGATATGCATGGTGGACAATTTTATTCAAGGTATGTCTGTCTACTTTATATAAACATTTTACATTTTATATAACTTACTGTACAATTACACTGTATAAAGCATTCTCCCCCCAACAAGTGTGGTATTCCAAACGGAGACGCTTCTTACATGAATAGATAAAATTAGAGCAAAATAACAAGCAACCACTGATATCTAAAAACGCATTAAGTGATTTTTCTCATGAGTACTGAAATGTTATGTATAAATGTACCGCCTCGAATAGCTTGCTAAATGTGGAAAAAATTGACAGTAACTAATATATACTAAATTGAAATAAAGAACGAATGAAGAAAGAATAAATGTACACGTATATTATCAACTATCAAGTATATTACAGTCAAAATGGAAATTCCCTTCCGCTTCTGTAGTTGGTTGTGTATTACCAATATGTAGTGTGGTACCTTACTGTATTTCTGTAGCCGCTACTGAAGCGTGAGGAAAGTCTAGCGATAAAAGTCGACAATTCTTGATGTATATTCGTCTGTTGCTATCGATTTGGGATAAACATCCCTTGTATTATGATTAAATGCCATTTATGTTAAGCTAATTCTTATACTATTTTCCCACAGTTTTCAATGAAAACATTTATCAGGCTTCTGTAGGCTGTAGCAGCTACAGAAATACACCAATGCATAATGAACTACAGAAGAAGAAGTGGCAAGGTATTTCCATTTTGACTGTAAAAAATAAATAGAAATACAGCATTCATTCTTTGCAATCTTTGCAGAGAAAGGCTGACATTTGAGTTTTTGCATCAGTGTAGGTTAGCCCAACACATGTGCAATGCTGCCACTGACTACAGCCTGTGCATTTAATAAATGCTAATCTTTTATTATTGGTGTTGCAGATGTTGCACTTCTTCTTATTTTGAACTGCTTTCTTTTCAGAGACTGGTTCTAAAAAATAGAATATTTGTAGATGTTGAAAGTGGAAATGGTGGATATGATGCTAACCAACAAACACAGTCATTAGCTATGTACAATGTAGAGCTTACATCTAGTACAACAGGTTAGTCACTTGTTTTTACTATACTTTCATGAATTTACACACATATTTTAGTGGTATTTTTATTCTATTTTAACTCTTACGAGACTATATTGCTACACTTTACTCACTCGATTTGATTGCATTCATCTCTGATGATGTTGTTGAACAACGAAAGCTCAGACTAATAAAACATTTTGATTCTTAACAGTAGCTGGCCTCATTTGATTATATTTACATACTTACAACATGCTACTGAAGGACACTTTCACTAGATTAGCACTTGATTTATATAATTTAATATTTTACACCATTTAGTTAAGTATCATTATAAATAAACTGATAATGACATGAAGTAACTGTTTTCTTCATAGCAAAACAGTTACTTCATCCCATGCATTGATTCACTTTAATTCATCTCATTGATTAACTTTTAAAGAAGAAATTCTTCCCTGAAACTTACCAGTCTCAGGTGTCGGGCACTGTTCTGAGCTGCTAACTGTAAAAGAAGAAGAAATCAGACATACTGCAAGAAAGAATTAGAATTTGTCTTATAATAGTTTTTGCTGCTATATTTTTCCTAAGATATTAGTAGTGAATAAGATGAAATATTTTTTTTGTCCAACGTACCAGTCTCAGTTGATGGGTATTGTTTTGAGCTGGTAACTGTAAAAAAAGAACAAAACAAACTTATTGAAAAAACAATTAAATTTTGTCTTATGTTTGCTCAGATGTAAAAAAAGTGTCAACACACTTCTGTGTTGACTTTGACAGTGAACACATGTTTGTGTTGACTTTGACACTTTGTTAGAAAATCATGAAATAAACTTTCAAATTCTCCCCACATTCACTTTCATCAGGCTATACTATAGGTGGCCTATTCCTGTTACAATACGTTGAATTTGCTTACCATTTCTTGTTACATGTGGGTGTTGGGTCTTCTTTTTCTGGAGAGGTTCAAGGGATGTTGTTTGAACTTGGAAAGGAAGCCCTATTGACAACATCGTTTTTTAACAACATTTGGTCGATTCAATTTAATCCTAGCCAATACTTCCAACTCACACATCACAGTTCAGAAGCAAGTAGATGACAGTAGAATTTTAAATCAATTCAACTAACCTCGGGCATTCTTTTCCGATTCATGACACGTCCTCTTTTGCAATCTATTTTGCTGCTGGGAGTTTAACACCTGATTTTGTAGGGTAATTATCTCCTCATCTCTATCTCTGATCGTTTGCTTTAATTTTTCTATTTCTTTTCTAGCTGCTATGAGTTCAGCTTCCTTTAAATTTAAAGCTTTGGTTTTCTCCTCCAATAATGCTGAAAGGAGAACCATATGTACCATATAGCAGGGTATCTTACAAAAGATGAGAACATCAAAAGGAAGGTACAGCTAGAATATAAAGCATACAGTCTTTAAGCTTACCTGTTCTAACTGATGCATTTGTACATGTACATGCAGTCTCTGAGTCAGTGTCCTGGCATGAGGTGGATGTGGATGGAGTTGGTGCTTCTGTTCCATAACAAGCTATAAGTGATGGTGAAAAGAGAAGTTATTTTTAAGTTCTGGAATTTGATTAAATTTAATTAAGTTCTGACTCATTGATAACATAACAAAATTATTTAAATTGTTTAAACTTGTATTTAACTAATAAAAAAATTTAATGTTGCACAAACCTTTATCTATTTTTGCCAGGACATCTGCTGAAAACAATGATCTTTTTACCATAGTGCAATGTTTGTTCACGTGCACGTTTTTTTTGGGCGAGTAAAATCCGCACTGTGCTGACTTTCCTATAGACAAAAGCATTTACAATGAAATGATATGATAGCAATGTACATACAAAATACAATAGCAACTAATGATATTCTTTTGTTTATATATAAAGTTCTTCCAAAATGGCCGTCATTACATCAAGAATAACGGACACTCAAAATTAGAATTCATATACTAAAATAAAAAGCATTGTGAAAAGCTGGGAAGATCCATACAGATTCAACAAAAAATTATGATAAAGTATGAAATCTGGGTTGCATTTTGATCTGGTTCAGTAAATTTGATCAACTTGGCATTAGTGCGGTTAGTATAGGTATGTAGCATTGCTGAAACAGTAGATCAGCCCACGGCCTTAACCCCTTATAACTTGGATGTCTGCGGCGCACGCTACTTATAACTAAAGCATAAAAATTTGAAATATAACATAAAGCTCCGTGCATATGCACTCTTATAAAGGTTCGTTTGACGTCATTTGAACACGAAAGAAGTTGAGTAGAGGCACGAGGCGATAGCCGAGTTCCTTTACACTTCTTTCGTGTTCAAATCACGTCAAACGTACCTTTATAAGTCAGAGTGCACATGCACAGGAGCGATATGTTTTATTTGTTTATTAAAATATTAGAAAGCTCAAACTAAAATCAATCAGAGCGTGCGTAGAGAGCACCTTATTTTATAAACTGTTATAAACTTACCTAAATTTAAGGCTGTGACAACAGTGCCCACACTATTCAATGAGGCATATTTTATGTTTTTCCGTTGGCACTCGTTGCTCAATTTTGTCACACGAAATGCAACCATTGGCTCGTCGTTGTCACGTCCTCTCTTCTCGGATAACAGAAAAGTTTGTACCTGAAAGTTTTGTACGGAAAAATGCAAGAAATTGTTAGATCAATGTTGTTCATTGTGTTGATAGCATAGGCATATTCGGCGGGGGGGGGGGGGGGGGGGGGGGGGGGGGGGGGGGGGGGATAGCAATTGCCCTCTCGAAATATTTTAAAAAGGAAAATTCGGGCACTTTCTGCTGGGAATTTCGAGCAATTTCGATTTTTATTGTGAAATGTTCAAGCAAAATGCGTACATTAAACTAAGAGTCTAAGACTGAAAACTACGACTTAAAAATCAAGATTTAACCCTAAATATTTCGGGGGGGGGGGGAATCTGTGTCCCCCCCGAACAGAATTGGGCTGCTACGCCTATGGTTGATAGTATTAACGTTTAATGATGTACGGGTGACAAAAAAATACGGTGAAGACTTTGGGATATTTTAGCGCTTTACATTTTTTTTTTCATTTTCGGGTTTTGTCCGAGATCAATTATTTCGTTTTCGGCAACATTTCTGATGGTTTTATAAATAATGTTCATCTTCATGTTGTTGTTAATTATTCGTTAACGTTGCTTTTATTATTACTCCAGCGTATTTCAGATAATATTTATTATCTCAGCTTTGGTTTTTCGTTGGCAATGCGTATAGTAACTGAACAACAACCTGAAGATGGACGGTAAAACTACCCGAAACGTTGTCGTTGCTAAAAAAAAAATTGAAAACAGTCACCTTTCACAATCCTTATAGTTAAAGTGAAATGAAGAAATATGTAAAGTGTTGTATTGAAAATAAGATAAATAGAGGTGCCAAAACGTCAGACAAATAACTGTTAATAATTTCGTTACGGATTGATATGGTCATATATTTTTGTGAAGACAAAATCTATCATGAGAACATCACTATAGTGATACATGGTTTCCAGATTAAATATCGATCATCATCACATACCTTTTCTGGTTTTTCGTGATCGGTTGCCAGGACTAAAATTTTCTCAATGTCGCTTATGATCGTCTCTCCTGATTTTTCCTGGTTTCTAACTGGCGAAAGAAATGATTCTGCACTTGGCGGTGCTTGGTGGTCAATAACATATGGGGCAAGTACGTCTCTAAAGTGCTTCAGGATGTCTTCGTCACTGATAGACGTTGTGTATTTAGCCATCTAAAATATTATATAGAGAGAAATATCAGCAATACATATACAAATGATGGGAAAACAATTCTTATGCTGTATATTAATGCATTCATTGTTATAGTATACACTTGTTGTCTGGTAATATAATATATAATTGTAATAATATCCTACCTTTCTTGTGCAGAATAGAGCGCATGCCCACATCTGCACCAATCTGTCTGAGCAAATATGTAAGTGCTCTGCCGCAACCTCAGCACAGGTGGCGAAGAATGTCCTTCCTTCCTCTGTGTGACATTCCTGCCCAAGCTTTATAATATGGCCCACAATGCTGGAAACATTTTCTAATATATTTGCAAACCTCCCTGCCCATTTTGTGCTGTCCTCGGCCTCTCTGAACATACTGGAGCGGTTTTCTAATTTTATAAGTAGTATTCTCTCCATTAATCTGCATTTTTAAATAAAAAAATAGAGTTATCTGTTGTATATAATAAACACGTGTGGGATATGACACACTACATAAATAAAACTTTCACAATGATAAAGCCCCAAATCAAAGCAGATTAATTGACTGAAAACTCAATGAAAAAGTAGTGTCTGGCTACCGTCAGCAACGTGGACAGCTGTTTCGTCCTCTTGAGACTCGTCGGCACAACCGTGTAAACATTCAAAAATATATAAACAAATCACCACCTTTATATAGTCCCGCGTGGAATACGTTGTTTATCGTCATTGTGTATCAGTATATTATTGAGTTAAATATACCCAATTTGTGGGTTTCACCATGTTTTACATAAATTCAAGAATTTAAATAAAACATGGTGAAACTCGCAAATTGTGTACATTTAATTTATTAATCACCATCCAAGGCTAACAACAATATTTATAGGTAATAGCATGGCATTGAGGTTGATCAGTGATTACATGTACCCGAGTTTAAAAAAAGCATACTAAAGTTTAAAAAAAGCATACTAAAGTTTAAAAAAAGCATACTAAAGTTTAAAAAAAGCATACTAAAGTTTAAAAAAGCATACTAAGTACTTATTAACCGAGCGCGAGGTCCGTACGGGAAAATATTTTGCTTGAGATCTTTTGAGTACAGACCGAGCCCGAAGGGCGAGGTCTGCACTCAAAAGATCGAAAGCAAAATATTTTCCCGTACGGACCGAGCTTGTGAGGTTAATAAGGAATTTATTATATGTCTCCACAACAACGAGAAATAATTTAGAGAAAACATTATCGTCTACAGTACGTCTTCCTGCACGTCAGCGCAAGCGGAGGCTGAGCGGTCTCATAGTCGCGATTCGATATAATTGACAACAAAACAACCAAAAGGGAAAACATTTTGAAAAGAATATAATTTTTAAGAAATTTTTTTAAACATATTTAATAGTAAACAACTCGAGCATTTACCGGCTTCCAATGATCTGATTGGCTAGAAGTAGGCAGAAGCCTGAAGCCAGTCAAATGCTATATGCAGAACGACGTATTAAACGAGAAACGGCCAACGGGCTTATTTTAATCGAAGCTGGATAACTCTATGGATCTCTTCACGGAGATATTAAAATTACTGATTTATATAGATTACAAATTATAAAAAGTACTTGTGTCAATCAGTTACTCGCCATCACTATCAGAGTCAAGGAAATACGCTCTTCGTTGCCGTTTAACTGCATGGAAAACTCATTGCACGAGGAGGTTGATGGCAAGGACGAGTGGAAATTGAAAGTACAGGCACAGCCAGTGATATTCTGGATAGAAGCTCCTCGAAATATTTCATGAGGATTAACTGCAAGTTGAGCTGACTGAATGCTCTGTGATAACACTGGGAGCGAAACAGGTTGGAGTGTACTGTCGGGCCGTTGCTCACTTCTGAACTGAGTTGACGCGCTGAGTAGAGATGGCTGCAACTGCTCATTGTATGGCTGATCTTGATAACTTGTAGAGGCTCTACTGCTGGCAAGGATGGACTGGTTTTCTTGTACACCACCCAGAACATTGGACATGGCTCTCTGATGCTTGGCTGACGGAACTTTATAGTGACTGAGGCTGTTCAAGCTTTTGTGACCACTGAGTTGTGCCACGAAAGTCTCAGGACAATTTGCATCAAGGAGTCTTCCTATGGACGTTTTTCTCACGGAATGGTTGGCTATTTTCTTGACTCCACTGAGATGGCCACATTCAACAGCTTTGCTGAGAAACTTGCCTATCAAATTTTTTCCCAGAGGACATTTTTTTGTACCAAACTTCACTGTTGGGAGCACGATTGTGGTTGATAGCCAAGTAAAACGGGGAATCGTCTTGATTCATTTCAGCAGGCCTGCGGGATCTGAATTTCTTGTACAACTGAACAGGACATTTCACTGTATTATTGGCTTGTGCTGTTGGAGTGAATGCTCGTCTGTGGCCATTTTCTTTCCCAGTTCGGGTCTTTGTACCACGTTCAGTTAACCAAGCAAGTGTTTCGTCGCCGGTTTCTGGGTCTTTCGTCAACTTAACATCGCCCCAACGTAGTTTATGACTCTCATCTCTGGCCCGAAATCCAAAGTGCATGGATAATACCCACCAAAGGGTTCGCTGCAGAGCCAATGGCTCATTGTCGCCGAAATATCCGACAGCAAATAACTTTTGTTCTTCGTCATCTGTTATTGCTCTGGTTGCGTTGGGCTTGTTTCCTTTGCCTTGGGATACTAGATTCTTTCGTTTTGCTATCAAAACCTCACGAGAACGTTGAAACTCGTTGCCTTTCAATATGTTATGAGGTGCACCAACCTCTTGAAGCTTTCGATGAAGGCTTCTTTGTATGGACGTTAAAGTATCGGGCTCATATTGGTCGCGCACAAAAGTGTATTCAACTCCTTAACAGGTATGTCTTGTAACTCTCTTGTTTCGTTTTGACTTGAACAGAATCGTCTAAAGTTGTTAACATCGCCTTTAGTTTTATTCACTGTGTTTTTAGACTGTTGTTCACAAATAAATTTTGTGAAAACGTCGTCTTCGTTTTCTTGTTGTTGCTCAAGTGCTAGCGACATTGCTGACGTTGTTGCGAGGTTTGCCCGGCGTTTTAAAATGGCTTGCTTTTTTCCTCTAATGTACTCTGTCTCCGTAGCATTTAATATATCATCTTCGTCGGTTAGTTCCTCTGGATAATAGAATTGGCCGTCCATTTTTCGCTATTTCGTTTAATTTTGCTCACAAATTGTTTCGCTGTAGTTTGTTGTTTTTGTGCGGGTCCGTACACCGAGTCCGTACGGTAAAGTACGGACTCGCACGTTAGCCAATCAGCATTCAATACGCCAGTTCGGACTCGCAAGACATATAATAATAAAGTTTAAAAAAGCATACTAACGTTTAAAAAAGCGTATTAAAGTTTGAAAAAAGCATACTAAAGTTTAAAAAAAGCATACTAAAGTTTAAAAAAAGCATACTAAAGTTTAAAAAAAGCATACTAAAGTTTAAAAAAGCATACTGAAGTTTAAAAAAGCATACTGAAGTTTAAAAAAGCATACTAAAGTTTAAAAAAGCATACTAAAGTTTGAAAAAAGCATACTAAAGTTTAAAAAAAGCATACTAAAGTTTAAAAAAAGCATACTAAAGTTTAAAAAAAGCATACTAAAGTTTAAAAAAAGCATACTAAAGTTTCAAAAAGCATACTAAAGTTTAAAAAAGCATACTAAAGTTTAAAAAAGCATATTAAAGTTTAAAAAAGCATACTAAAGTTTAAAAAAAGCATACTAAAGTTTGAGAAAAGCATACTAAAGTATGGTTTTTGCAATGCCAATTTTTTCGAAATACTTTAATTTCCACCTGTATCATCAAACTAATTGCATGTATGACTCAAATTTCTAGGGAACTGTATCGAGGAACCATTGGAATATTTTACAGTATAGTTACCTTTGACGTTCAGGTTGCAATAGCCACTTTATCACATGGTCATTTACAGTGAAGATAGGACAGCATTTCGGAATCGATTGCCCAAAACAGTTGCCGCTTGCTCCATCCGAGAAGAACCGTTTTGCTGCCTTTCCTACTTCTACAGGATCACTTGGATCATCAGCCTGAAATCCCATGGTTGTCATACTTGCAACTTGGCCAGTGTATGCGTCGGTGAAGAGGTTGTAAAACTGGTTTGGATATGAACCAGTACACGCGAGTGCTGCATTTCCTGCCTTTGTTTTCCCGCTACCCGGATTGCCAACAGCGACAACAAGAGGGCAGAAACCAATCTCTTTTTGCCACTACAAAATGAGAGGGTAATGATAAGAAAATCTTAGATACAATGTCACAGTAAAAGTATAGTCAATGAAACCGTCTGACTACTTGAGAGACATTGCACTTACCTCCAAATAGTTAGACGCAATTGCCGCGGAAGAAATAATAAAGAATTGCGACAAAAAGTTGCTGCGACTTCTTTCCTCAGGTTCTTCTAACGGGCAGTCAGATACCTACATGGACAATACGCATACATAATAAAATTAGTTACTAAGTGTGCATATTGTTTGCATCCGTGGTTGTTTGAAATAAATGTAGGGAACCTAAATGAGGTGCGTCCCACCTGAATATTCTATAGACGTGGCATAAACTACCTTTAGCTATGTTGCTTGAAGCTTTGCATGGCGATAAAATTAAATATTTTAAACCAACATGGTGTAAACCTGCAAATTTTATTTAATACCTATAGTTAGTAGCACAATGATTTACCTCATCTTCTGTATCGCCGCAATCCATGTTGAGATACTGCAGAGATTCTGGGAGTATCCCTTGCAAAGTTCTCCTCATCTCGGGGTTTCTGGACGCAGAAATTTCCAACGAGCCATTCAAAAAATGGCACATTACGTCGAATGTTTCCGTGCAAAGAGGTAACTTTATTTTGCAAGAATGGTCTTCTTTGGCCACGTTTATCCCGTCTCCATTCGTCATGTGGCTCAGCCACACCAACCCAAAATCTTCTGGGTCCACGAGTTTCCCTTCCGTGTCAACCGCTACATCTTGGTTAAGGACCCACACTGGAACCCCTGCTCGGTTGTGGTTTTTCCCCACGATGCGTACAGCCTGATGTATTGCGCTCTCATCTGGAACGGGTAATTCATCAGACAATTCGGTCAAAAGTTTGTCGAGACGAGAGTTTGACATCTGCATCATAAAATTCTTTAGAGCAGGTGAATTGTGGTTTAAATCCTTTAAGAAATCATTTAACTTTCCAAAAGAACTTAGACGGCAAAAAAAGGTTCTACATAGGGAAAAAATGCAATATATAAATTATTTCAGTTTTCTTTCACGTGACCTGTGATGTGACTTAGCTACGTGGCATTTTTACATTACATCTCACGGGTGACGTCAGGCACTGGGTGGCTCCTCGCTAATCTGTAGTATACTAAAGCTACACAAACATGAGCTCACGCGATCGCAAACAGTTTCAACTTTTCTATAGACCCTTTTAATAGTATATAAAACGTAATTTTCACCCTATGACGTCAAATTATTTTCAATTTTTTTTATTTCTTTTCAATTTCGTTTATTGTGTAGTGAGCGGAGCTTTTGGCACACACACACACACACACACACACACACACACACAACAGAGTTGGAGTGGAGAACAATTTATTAAAACAAAGTACAATTTTGTATAATATAACATTGCGTGTGAACCTCACCCAAAGTAAGAACTACGTCATTTACATATTTCGTGATACCCACACCTGAAGACAACTACAGGAAGTACTACCTAATCCGATTATTATCACTATACGTAAGTTTAACATGTAACAATCTCAACACGCAACAATTGTCTTTAGCTTTTGTATATTTTCAATAGAATTCAAAAGGCTAAAAATGACGTACTCTGCACTTATTAAAAGGGTCTATGCGAGTATTTGCTATTGAATATTGTATAACCCTATATGTGATCCTGATGTCATGTGATCCTGAACACGACGCACCATATGATGAAATAACAACGACACCTCTGACCAAACCTGACCGCGTCTCTATATATATCTTTCTTCCGGTCACTGTTGTCCGCCTCATCTTGGGCTTCGTAACTAGTTAATGACACTTCTTGTTTTTTATGAGTAAACGATCGATATAATTTCAAACCAGAACCTATTGTTGTAATTGGTGCGTGTGTGGAAGGGCACAACTTGTTACCTACATGCATATTGATTTTAAAAGGAATATTTGTAGATTATATACAGGGTATCAGTGTAATTATCTCTACCACCACCACCACCAACACCTCTCATGAACCAAAGCTTCACACAACGGAACCAGATACTGAGACACCCACAAACCAGCAACAACACACACCTACCTTCCACCATCACCCAACACGTCCAACAAGGTATTCAGGATTTTCTTCTGAATCGACACATACACAAACCTCACCGGCAATAACACCCACACCAACATCACTTCCAAACTTCTACAACAAAACTGTACTAAACAAACATTCTTACAAGAAACGTAACTACAACAACAACAGACACAAAAGTAAAACCAAACTACACAAAGAAATTCACAACAAATTTATAGACAACACTGTTGTCAACCTATCCAATACACCTCTACCCAAACCCACAATCAACCTCCTTTCCAAAGGCCTTAACTTTATTCCATCTCCCAAACCTACCCATTACAACACAGTCTATAAGTCCTATCTACAATACAGACGCAACATGTATCTTAAATACCACTTCAGAGACCACAACACAACCAAACACCCATTCAAAACTCCCAGCAAATTTACACCACCTCAACCCGACAACTCCAATCTTACTGAATACATCTCACGTATATACTATGACTTGAAAACACACCATAACCCAACAAACTCCACCCCCAACTTAACACCCTTAGAACGTAACACCATACATGAACTTCAAAACAACAATGACATTATAATCAAGCCAGCGGACAAAGGAGGAGCTATTGTCATCTGGCCCAAAAAAGATTATCTAACTGAAGCCTATAAACAACTCAACAATACAAAACACTACCAAACCATCCCACATGACCCAACAGAACAACTTCAACACAAAATCCGTACACTGACCAACAAAATGTACGACAACAAATTTATCGACAACACAACATACAAATTTCTACTACCACAATTGACAACTAGAACCCCAACACTATACCTTCTCCCTAAAATACACAAACCTGACATACCTGGAAGACCAATCATATCTGGCTGTGGAGGTCCGACAGTCAGCCTTTCACAATATGCTGACCACCTTCTCAAACCACTAATGACTAAAATTGGTTCTTATGTTAAGGACACCAATGACTTTCTCAAACGAATATTCTCTCTAAATGATGAACTACCAAAAGACATAATACTAATCACAATAGACGTTAAAAGTCTGTATACAAACATACCCAATGAAGAAGGCATTCAAGCCTGCATTGAGATGTTAAATGCTGACAATCAGAACAATACAGACACACAGACTATGACTGAAATTCTTTCACTTATACTAGAAAACAACTTCTTCACCTTCAACAATGAATACTTTCTACAAATTCATGGCACAGCAATGGGCTCACCAATGGCCCCAACATATGCTAACATATTCATGGCAGTCCTTGAAAAGCAAATGCTCTTAAATGCACCAAACGGACTAACTCCAATTGAATGGATCCGTTTTATTGATGACATTTTTGCATTATGGACACATGGTATTGATGCCCTCAATGAATTTTTAGAATACTTAAACAAATTCCACCCAACAATTAAATTTGAATATACACACTCCTACAAATCTGTTAACTTTCTCGACACCACAGTTTACATCAATAAGAACAACAAACTTGAATCAGACCTGTACATAAAACCAACAGACCGAACACTACTTCTACATAACAATTCCTTCCATCCAAAGTCTTGTAAAAATAGTATTGTCTATAGTCAGGCACTTCGTTATCGCCGTATTATCACAGATGATACTAAATTACATCTAAGACTTAACAACCTGTCAGTTATACTGACCAACCGTGGTTACAAACAAGAAACAATACAAACTGCTTTTCAACAGGCCAAACAACATACACAACTAGAACTACTAAACAAGGAACAACACAAAACTGACAACAAAAGCCCTATACTTTCCATTCCATACAACAACAATACAACGTACATTGGACAAATATTACGAAAACATTGGCACATAATAGAACAAGATCCTACATTGAGCATTCTCTAACCAGAAGCACCAATTGTAGCGTATCAAAGAAATAAGAATCTTAAAGATTCTCTTATTCGTGCCAAACTACAAGACGACAATATAACAAACAATACTCAATAACTACAATACAGAATACAGTACATTAACTGGGAAAAGTCAACCCGAAATGTTCTATCCTACAAAGATATCCAATCTCAACAAGACAACAACAACACCATATTGATACAGCAACACAAGATACTCCTCTATACAAGACATCCGTACACTGAAAAATAGACAACACAGCCTCGATACCTCCAAGACAGGTGGGACACAGCAATTCATCAACCACCCACCACCACCTATTTAACAACCAATTCAGGAATCTATCAATGAATCCAAATTTATGAACCTTTTATGCCTTTTATGCCCAGGCATATGCCAGAGCATATCCCAGGCTCTGGGCATATGCCTTTATGCCCAGTAAGCTCATGTTGTATAAATAATACTACCTATTAGACAAATACCTATCATTTATCCTTAATACCACTTTGGAACATCCAACCTCTTCTAAATAAAACCTACTCAATACCTTGTGAACACCAACAATTGATCATCGTCGTATAATTTACACACTTTTGTAAATAATTTATCCTATTACCTTTACCATTTACATCGATGCCTTATACTTTTGTACATACTATATATATTAACTCTGTAAACCACCACGTAATTCTACGCGATTTGGATGCACTACAGTACTTACCCGCTTATAAGAACCTAGTTTTTCCAAGTTAGTCTAAACAGGTTCTTATATAAATGGTGCTTAGCGGAGTTTTAGGCTATTTAGGTTCTTAAACGGGTTCTTATTTTTATAAGAAAGATATGATACCAGTGGCTGGTAGAAGGGCAGCATGTATATTAATTTAATGCCTTTTAATAATATATATGTATATATATATAAATATATTTGTTTCTAAACACTTTAAGTTTATAACTAAAACCTTTTAAGTACTTTCAATGTATGTCCTTTATGTACAGTCTGTACTCCATAAAATCAAGAACTAAGTGTACCCTACTATAAACCCTACTATAAAATCAAGAATTCAAATTGAAACTGCATTTGTAATTCTAAGTGATAAATGTACTTGTGGGGTACTCATGTGGATTATAATTCAAAACCAACATGTAAATACTACTGTTACTTTGTTATTAACAGCAGAAGCCTAAACGCTACATAATTAAGGTCTAAAAGCTATAGGCCTCTAGTGCTTGAGGTCTGATTTTATCATCATCAGAACCATCTGCTGTAATAAGGCAGCCAGTCTTCTCAAAGAGTTTTGCGAAAAACATCTTATCAGCTGCAAGCTCCTTCCAAGCCTCAGCAGTCCATTTAGTCATAAGGACCCTCCTCTTCTTCGCAGATATCTTATCGTGCCACAATTCCAAGTTGTCATCCTCCTCCAGCCACCTCTCCATTGCCTCTCCTATTCTTGTCTTTAGCAACTTTCCACATCCAGCATCAATGGGCTGCACCTTGTCTGTGTGATTTTCTGGTAGGAGATAAACAACAGCATTGACTTCCTTCCTACAGGCCTCATGAAACTCTTTGTTCAGCTGAAATCCAACATTATCGGCAAAGATTACTTTCTCATCTGGGGAATTCCCTATACCAGGTATTAAAGTTTTTGTCACCCACTTCATATTCACTTCACTGTCCATCCAGGCACACACTTGGAAATATACATCCACGCCTTTATCATACTCAGCTTTCTCTGCACTTGTCACATTTCCTTTCCCTCTGAATATTATCGCCGGCTTCACATTCTGCTCCCCTTCCGCTCGTATGCATAGTTGTAAAGTGGCCTGCCTCTTATCCAAGCCAGTGGAGGGCTGAGAAACCCACACCTGTTTGTTGCCCGTACTGTCATAGGTTTTATCCTGGTCGATTACAAAGGGGAGGGGAACTTGATCAATGTTATAACGATTCCTTGGCAACCATCGCCCATACTTCGTATCCATGGCAGAGTTATTTCGGGAGTTATTTCTTCTTCTTCTAGTCTTGACAGCCTTCCTTAAATTCTGGTGAAATCGTTTGAATCGTTTCTCTTCCGTGATCTGCAGAGTTCTTCTTTTTATTTGACCTTCGTCTCAATGAAATATTGTGTCGCCTTTTGAATCTATCAAACCAGTTGTTGCTTGCTTTGAACTTGTCTGCTTCGTCTTTTCCATAATACGTCTCAATCGTCGATTTCATTTTCTTTTTGAGCCAAAGCTTTGAGACTTTACATCCTTTAGCTCGTCTAAGCTTGAATTCCACAACTACTCGCACGGCAGCCAAGGGATACTTCTCTCTCTTCTTGTTTAATTTATCATCTACTAACTTTCTTCTCTGTCTTGCTGCCCTCACGTTGCCTGTGTTTCCCTTGTGCTTGTTAAGTTCAACCTCTGTCTTCAATTTCTCTCTGTTCTTGTTCCACTTAATTACCAGCGACTTACTAACCCCTCTCTCTTTTGCTACTTTTTCCCACCGCTTTTTCTTGATCTTGAGCCCAGTGAGGGAATCAAGGAGCTCCAGAGTTTTCAACTTGAATGCAACCGTGTAAGATCTCCTTCGACTCTGCCCGCGTCTGTTGTCGGTGGCGGCTGACTCTACCGGCTTTCCTTGCTTATTGCTGTTGGTAGTTGAAGTCTCTTCGCTTTGATACGGCTTTGTGCTCTCAGTTAGTTCCTTATCTTTGCTTACATCCTCGAGATGTAGGTTTTCTGAGTGCTTGAAGCGAATGTGCGTTTCGAGGTACTTCTTGGCTGTGAAGCATTGGTTGCAAATGTCGCATTTCACAGGCTTGCAGGACAATTTCACAGACCTTGGATACGTCGCTGAAACGTCAAACTCTTCACCACTTCTGGTCTCCACTGTTCTCTTAACCCCACAGCTAAATAAGGTACGATTCATGTTTTGTTTTAAGCCATTCTACAACCCGTCAACGACAACAAAATGTGCGAACTGTCACTTTCACGTGGTTCAATGTTTTGAACGTTGGTTTTATTCTGTGGTTCAATGCTATGTGGTGAGCCCAATGGACGACAACCCAGCGGTCTTTACATGTACTGGTCGTATTTTCGCCATTTTCTCCATCTCCTTCAAGTAAATTCGCTAGAGTTTCTGCTACAAAGCTTACTAAATCGAGAGGGTCAACTGGATAACCGCAAAGTCAGGAATGGCAGAGGAGTGTGAGGTTTATATTGAGTCCAGTGTTCGTGGCTACCACGCTTACTTCAAGGAAACTACAGTTTGTGTTGGCGAGGTCTTGAGGTGTGAAATTGAAGACAACAATGAACATGACAAGAATGCTATCACTGTCAGAAATGGAGAAGGGAAGCTAGTTGGCCATGTCCCCATCGAATTGTCAAAGCGTTTTAATAAACTCTTGCAGGATTATGGTGACATAGAAGCCGAATGCATTGGCAATCGTTTCAATGCTGGACATGGCAAAGGCCTTGAATTTCCTGTGGACTACAGGCTTACAGGGAATTATCTGTACTTGAGGAAGTTGATAAGGAGGCTGAAGACAAAAGAATTCGCTGATAACCTAAATATTAGTGACATCAGAAAGTGCAATTTTGCATGAATCGACGTGCAAGAGTACAGAATGCTTTGATTTATATGTGTGCTGCTTGAATTTGGAAATGCAGATCATATGTATGTGAAAACTGAGACAAATTGCTACATTATAACTGAAGAGATGACATTGTGCTACAAAACTCTGAACTCATCAAAGAGACACATCAATTGTATTTTTAATTATCACTGAAGACAGGGCTCATCCCTAATGTAATGAAAATTTACAAGGTTTTCATGCATTATTTATTCCAAATTTAGAGATTTTAATAGTGTAACATGTTTAAGTTCACTACTTTTGAGTCATGTCTTTTATTTTTGCCTGAAGATCTTTAAAGTTCATTTTCTAAAATAAGAACCTGTTTCAAATTTTAGGCTAAATAGGTTCTTATATAAAGGGGGTCTAAATTGATATTTTTAGGCTAACAGGTTCTTAAATTGCAGGTTCTTATAAGCGGGTAAGTACTGTATTGGATGCCTATCACCTTGTAAATATAATTTCACTTACTTGATAAACTAATCCCACCATTTGTCACGACCCTCGTCCTTTCTTTTACTATTAATTCTCATGAAATACCCAGTATGGAATGAACGCAGCGTGCGCCGGACATGTCCGGCGCACGAAGTGATCTTCCGGCGCATGGATTGGCGCATAAAATGACTAAAATTTGCAACTAAAGTTTTTTTTGGCGCATAAAATGATAGAGGCAAGTCCAAGTAAGTCCAATCCTTTATTCCTTTCGCACCATTTTAACTCATCGGCGCAAGATTTTGAGAATTTTTGGCGCATAATTGGTTGGACGATTTTAGCGGTCCGGCGCAAAATATTTGAACATTCCATACTGGTGAAATACCCTTCCTTGCTTAATATTATTCCCCTATATTACACTCGGTTCAGGGCTCAGGCTCCCAAAAAAATATATATCCATAGGTACCCCGGGCAACCCCAACTTATCCCTACGACACCTAACACCCACTACTTTACTGATGACGTAACAACGAACATTAAACTAAGTGGATAACTATCGATTTACAACTAACTGATCTCATTACGTCTCTGACAACTGGACTGAGCTGTTGGATAACGACCTTTTACCAGTGAACAACACTTTTTTCCTGCTTGCAAAATGAAGGCACGACGTATTGGTTTGTCTCGAAACAACAACAACAACTTCGTTCTATGCTGTTTATTGTTTATT
The DNA here is from genome assembly GCA_035771165.1 of Paragorgia papillata. Lineage (NCBI taxonomy): Eukaryota > Metazoa > Cnidaria > Anthozoa > Scleralcyonacea > Coralliidae > Paragorgia > Paragorgia papillata. The sequence continues at coordinate 1,738,874 of JAWNZC010000095.1, forward strand.
TTCCAACATAATCACGTCGACTACCAAACCCAAATCCCTCCTGAAGAGACCACGAGAAGGTCGAAACAATTGTCGAGGGTTATGTCCCATGTACTATATACACTGAATATTACTTACGTATCTTTAATCCTTTCTTATAATTGTTTAACTTACTCTCGTATCATATTTACACTGCGCCTTCAACCATCGTTGCCTTCGCAAGTTTACAAAAAATACAGCAAGATGCGCTTTTTGGCCTAAGGCCATATGCCGCATTCTTTGCAAATTTTATTCATCTACATTATATAACCCCAGTGTCAGTCCAATTACCTACATCTTATTCAAAAAAAGCATTTCATTTGCGAAATAGCGAAACCAAAATGCCGTTTGAACATTTCATTTGCGAAATAGCGAAACCAAAATGCCGTTTGAACATTTCATTTGCGAAATAGCGAAACCAAAATGCCGTTTGAACATTTCATTTCTCAAAATCGCGAAACCAAAAAGCCGTTTGAAATTTCATTTGCCGAAATAGCGAAACCAAAATTCTGTTTGAACATTTCATTTGCGAAATAGCGAAATCGAAATGCCGTTTGAACATTTCATTTGCGAAATAGCGAAACCAAAATGCCGTTTGAACATTTCATTTGCGAAATAGCGAAACCAAAGTGCGATAATTTTTTATTTTAATTTTTACGTTTCACGTTTAACTTTTAACTTTCGCTGTTCACATTTCACTTTCGCTGTTCACATTTCACATTTAACTTTCGCTGTTCACATTTCACATTTAACTTTCGCTGTTCACGTTTCACAATTAACTTTCGCTGTTCACATTTCACATTTAACTCTCGCTGTTCGCCTTTCATATTTAACTTTCGCTGTTCACGTTTCAAATTAACTTTCGCTGTTCACGTTTAACATTTAACTTTCGCTGTTCTTGAACTGGCATAGCTTAGCGGAGGAGGCTCAAACTCTCGGTCCCAGGTTGCCGCGCAATCGCGCATTACTAGAGATCGATAATGTGTTCTGTTTGCGTCTGGTTTTTGTGTAGTTTCTAGTTGGCGTTTGGTATTCCGCTTTCAGTATGGCTGCAATTAGTACAAGGACAAACGGTGAGCACGTTTTATTTTCCGTTAGTTTGTTTTAAAACCGTATTTCCGACACTGTATATTAAGTATAGGTTAGTGACCGAAACCGAGGTCACTACGCTACGTATTCTAGACGTATTAGTTTTAAAGCGATATAGTAGGTCATCTAATATGCAAGGTCAATAACCTATTTATTAACTGCGGCACATCAAAGATAATTTATGCATGAATAAACTAACGTGTTTTAATAGATCACAATAAAGTTGGCACGGAAAATGCAAATTGTACACATGTTTATTGTACAAGGTACAAATGCGTGTGGCCAATGCAGTCATGTCTCGTCTCAAAACGTAGGTGTAATTACACTCTTGATAATCTGAATTTTGCCATGTTTCCTTCAATTTGTTGGGCAGGAATTATTAGAAGGCAAGGGTGTCCAGTGGTGGGGGTGGTATTGTCTTTCATAAAATACAGCAAGCAGGAGACAAACAGACAATGAGTTGATTAATTTAAAATTACAAATGTCAGCGTATAAAATTCATAAAGGAAGGGAGGGGGGGGGGGGGGGGGGGGGAGACGAGATAAATATTTAACACATCTTGGCCTACTTGGCACCTATATTGTTGTTTAAATTTTAAACATTTAACTTTGTGATGTGAATAAGCTTTTATTCTCACTACCAACCTCCAAAGAGCCAAGACTGAGGAAGGCTGCACTCATTATGTGTACCACACGGGGGAGGTTAATAATATGGTTTATATATATATATATTTCCATCTAAAGCAAAGCATGTAATTTCAATATTCTTTTACTTCAAGAAAAATTTACTAAAAACTTACACATGCAACAACAAACATGCATGATAAAAATGTGAACAATTATTCATCTTATGTTTATAGTACACACTTGCAAAAGCAAAATTCAACTGGTGTTTCATGTCAAAAAATTGTTGGTGATTACTACATTCAGCTAAAGCTCTTAAATATCTATAGATTTTGCACTCGTGTCACTCAACACTCAGCTACAATACTATACCTTATTATCACAAACAGCCCCAGCTATTTTGTTGATTACGGAACATTCAGTCCACCCGCAAATCGTGATCATTCTTTTATTTATGGAAAAATTTACATTTCACACCAGAAAAGAAAAGCTTTTAAAAGGCACATCTGGGACTTTTCTAATATTAATGTCCCTGAGTTAAATGAAGAGCTTACAACTCTAAATTGGGATGAATGTGTTTTGAACGCCACTTACGTGGACGAAGTGTATGAAAGTTCGTTTTCTCGCTTTCAGCACATAATCAAGACACATATTCCCAACAAAATAGTCGTTATTCGGCCAAAAGATAAAGCTTGGATGAATTCAATTATTCGGAAAGAAATCCGTAAAAGAAATAGGCTTTTGAAAATTCATTGCTGCCGAGCGTCAGCGAGGCAGCACACTAACCTTCACATGGGTTACTGTGTCTCATGTCCAGGCCTCTTTGCCGAGCTATGTACCACAGCATCAGAGCTATAGTAACTTGTAGTTTTCAATCTTATAATTAAAAAATATAGAAGAGATGTGTAAATACTCTGTCTATTGTAATTTAATAACATTAAATTCTTGAACTTTCCAGCCTCCTTCACAGGCAACTCTGTGGGCTCTTATGGGCAATCTCGGGTGGAGTGGGCAAACTTGGATGGAGTGGGCAATCTTGGGTGGAGTGGGCAATCTTGGGTGGAGTGGGCAATATTGGGTGGAGTGGACAATCTTAGGTGGATTGGGCAATCTTGGGTGGAGTGGGCAATCTTGGGTGGAGTGGGCAATCTTGGGTGGAGTGGACAATCTTAGGTGGATTGGGCAATCTTGGGTGGAGTGGGCAATCTTGGGTGGAGTGGGCAATCTTGCGTGGAGTGGGCAATCTTGGGTGGAGTGGGCAATCTTGGGTGGAGTGGGCAATCTTGGGTGTGGGCACTCGGGTGGAGTGGGCAAACTTGGGTCGAGTGGGCAATCTCAAGTGGAGTGGGCAATCTCAAGTGCAGTGGGCAATCTTGGGTGGAGTGGGCAATCTCGAGTGGAGTGGGCAATCTCAGGTGGAGTGGGCAGTCTCGAGTGGAGTGGGCAATCTCAGGTGGAGTGGGCAATCTCGGGTGGGGTTGGCAATCTTAGGTGGAGTGGGCAAGGGGGTGTCACATTGGCCACAGACTGCATAGAGTTGCCTGTGGAGTTGCCTAATGGTTTTTGTCCCATTTGAGGCAGCACTTGCGATAGTAACTTCTAGTTGTAAACGTAATACGTCTACATCATGGCTGCGTTATAAATGTCAAAGAAATCACACTACATCCGTAATTCGCGATGCCAAAAGAGCCTATAACAATAAATTAAATATTCAGTTAACAAATCCTCGGTTAAGTAAAAAGAAATGGTGGAGTCATATAAGATCTTTCTTTAATAAAAATCAATCATCTATTCCTGCCATTTTAGAGGGTACTGAACTTGTTTCCGATGCTAAGACAAAAGCTGAAATATTTAACGAATATTTCGCTAGTCAAGCTATAGTTGATGACACAAACACATCACTACCAGAAAAGGTTGACTCCCAAGAGAGAGATCAGTTTTCATTGGTTGAAATAACTAAACAAGAAGTTTTAAATTTAATGATAAATGTTGATATATCGAAAGCATGTGGGCATGATGGCATTGGTCTTTCTGAGTCATTTACGCAGCTGATCAATTTAAGTTTTGCGCGACGAGAATTTCCATTAGAGTGGAAAAAAGCAAATGTTATTCCTGTATATAAAAAAGATAATCGCCAAATTAAGATTAATTATCGACCTATTTCTCTTCTTTCCTCTCTCTCTCTCTCTCTCTTTAAGTTACCTGAGAAAGTTGTATTTTCAAGACTTTATGAGTTTGTTGAAGAAATCTTTACTGCTATCAGTCTGGTTTTAGACCAGGTGATAGCACGGTATATCAACTTACTGTTATTGTTCATAAGATTTATGAAGCTTTAGAAAAAGGGAAAGATGTACGCATGGTTTTTCTTGATTTAAGTAAAGCGTTTGATAGAGTGTGGCATAATGGGATGCTTTTTAAATTAGAAAGGCTTGGAGTTAAGGATCCCATGTTAAGCTGGTTTAGGAGTTACTTGTCAAATAGACAACAAAGAGTACTCATTGATGGACAGTGCTCGAGTTTGGTGAACATTGAAGCTGGGGTACATCAGGGTTCTGTGCTCGGGCCATTACTTTTCTTAATATATATCAATGATATAAACTTAAATATTTTATCTGAGAGTTTTCTATACGCGGATGACACATCATTACTTGATATAATTGATGGTCCACTCTATTCCTCTACAAAATTAAATAACGATCTACATAATATCAACCAATGGTGTAGTCAATGGTTAATGACCATGAATCCCAATAAATGTAGAAGGATTACTTTTTCTTCTAAGATAAATAGACTCTAGTTCATCCGGTATTATATTTAAATGGAGAAGGGATAAGAGTAGTTGAATCACATACGCATTTGGGGTTAACACTTTCTTCAAAATTTTCTTGGAAAAAATCATATTTTTAAAATGTACGCAAATGTCAGTAAAGCATTAAAAGTACTAAAGACTTTAAAGTTTAAACTTAATAGAGCTGCGCTTAATAGTCTTTATAAAAGTCATATTAGACCACTGATGGAATATGCTGATGTTATATCATGGGCGCAACTAGAAAATTTGGAGGGCAGCGGTTGAACGCAAAAAAAATGGCAAAGTCATTCAGTATTTTAAACAATTTGGTAGTAGAAGCCAAGCAGAGATTCTAGGGGGGTGCGGGGGTATGCACCCCCGGAATATTTTTCAATTTGGGGTCTCTGAAACGGTATTTCCTGCATTTTGAGGACGCTTTTCTCGTATTTTCGGTTGCGGAAATTTTTATTTTGGTCTCGCATTATTTAAAATTTATCATAATTATATTCAGCCTAGCTGCCACCCGGGCCCACTGCTAGAAGCCTCTGAGTCTCGCCAGATTTGCGGAGAATTATATTGCGTACTACAACAGACGATTAATTATCTGTTTATCTAATGTCTAACCTAGTATTAGAGGTCTCACAAAAAGGGCAGGGGTTGCAACCTCCCCAACCCCCCCCCCCCCCCCCCTAGTTGCGCGCCTGCATATGGGATGGATGTAGTGAAGGTGAAGCTAATATTTTGGAAACTGTTCAATATGAAGCAGCTCGTGCAGTTACTGGTGCCATGAAGGGTACCAATAAGAGCAGGTTATTGAATGAGCTATGTTGGGAAGACATGAAAACTCGACGTTTTGCCCATAAATCAACTCTATTTTATAAAATAATCAACTCCTTGACTCCATCCTATATACCTGTGTGACATAATGCCTTTACAAGTAAATCAAAGAATTCGAAGTGCTTAGACACTTCGCTCTAGTGATAACTACTTTCTTATCCCTGCACGAACAGAGCGTTTTAAAAAATCCTTTTTTCCATGTACGGTAGCAGAATGGAATGATTTAGACACTGACCTGCGTATACTCAATCCCTTACTGCATTTAAATTTGGAATATACGCACATTATGTTGTGGTAATAAATATAATAAGATCTATGATATCTCACTGAGCCGTTTTGGCTCTATATTACATACTCGCGATGGCGCATAGGCCAGTGTCAATTAAACTCTTATTTGTACAAAATTAATTGTAAACCATCTCCTTTCTGCAATTGTACATGGAATGCTGTTGAGTCCATTACACACTACTTTTTATACTGTAGCCAATAAACCGCTCAACATAGATTGTTAATTGCCTCTGCTTTTCGGTTATTTGGTGCTAATTGGCTTACTTTTTCTGATTCACAAAATATTCCAATATTCTTGCACGGTTCAGAATTGCTCGATCAAGATGACAATCAAACATTGATGTTTGAGTAATATTTCAAATCCGAGTTAGTGTTTTAGACGTGGTTTCTAAATCCTATGTGTTTAGTTTCTTGATAGTCTATTTTACTTGCGTGATATATGTATCGCATGTAGTCGCTTATATTGTGAAGCGCTGTTAGGTAAAAGAATCTGTTGTATTTGGAACTGGTTTCTATAGCGACAGAAAACTGTATTGGGAAATGATTTCTAAATACAATATTGAAATTTTAAATTAACATATGTATTGTTTTCCCCTCAATTTCCCTCATCTTCTAAGCCCTGTCCACTTGAATTAATTAGGTCTCTGGTTTATACTGGGTTTCTAGGTAAGTACATGTGACGTAAATCAGGGAACCGGATTGGCCGAAATGCTATGAATATCTAATGATGTGTGAGAATGTTCAGTCATATATAGTGAATACTATAAGCGATTTCGTAGTATGTCAGACTAATAAGTTGTAAATTATATAAGTGCAATTAACTTGCAAAGAATATTTGATTCTACTGTTTCATTTAATTGTTTATTTAGTTGTTGTGTGCAAATATGCACTTTCTCATATATCATATTTTTATATAATGTTTGGAACATGATCTCCCTCGATTAGCTCGGCTCTTGGAGAGTTGTTGTTTAATTTAAAATAAGTTTAAATAAAAAAACTTTGATAGGAATTAAATCTTGCTTCCCTAATCCATCTTAGAATGACAAACAATGTTTAGTCGTTATTGAGCTGATTTGAGATCGCAAAGCATGTGGTTAAATGTACCACCACCATCTTTTTCGGATCCGTCAATTGACCATGAGTAGAACTCGCCGAAATATAGTTGAAACTCGACTAGGAAGTCAGAAAGACGCAAGTGTCAACAGAAATTAAGCAGAAACAAGTTAAGAACATTTTTTTCGAATTTCTATGGGTCTTGGTATATATTTCATTTATTTTATAGAGATATTTGATTTGAATTTGTGCCAACGGTCAACATACGCAGCCCCCCGGAAAGTAAATGAAATCGAAAGGAAACACAAAAGGAATACAACACTGCTCGCGTGCAAGAGCACGTGTACCGGTTTTAGGCCGCCTGTGCTTCGGCCGCGAGAAAAAAGACTAAGACTGAATATATGAATGCAACAACCCTTCTCCCAAATTAACATAAGCACACCTGATTTGTTTTTGTATAAGTAACACCCACCCCTCCTTTACATCTTGTTATATACATGCATGCATAGTTTTCCTATTATTGACCAATTTCCAAATAAATTTTTTATTCGAAAAAATATATAGCAGTGGTTGAGGAAAATGTGCCACGTCCTAATAGCGTCGAAAGGAACCGCTGTCATTCGCAATAAAACATGGAAAAAACAAACGATAATCACACAGTAGTGTAATGGAGGGGGGCTCAGGGTGGGCCCCCCTTGCTAAAATTTCATGTCAATTTGGAGGGGCTGTGCCCCCTTTATAATTTTTTGCAGATTGCATAATCTTAATCATGTTTGAAAGTTCTGTAATCCCTACTTGGTCCTATGTACTAAAGGTACCACCCACTGATCGTATTCGTAGTAATCTAACCTGCAGCTCCAATGTTAATTAGCTGTTAAATGTTAATTACAGAATTACTGGTACCTTTAATATTTTTTCGCCCATACGCTCATACAAAGGTGACTAAATGTTTTAATATATAAATTCCAATGTTGAACCTCAAAGAAAAACTTAAATTAGTATATATAAGTCTGTATGGCTATCGTAGATATTTACGTATATAATTGTTAACAGCCTGAAAATTATAGATATGGAAGGAAAAAAACAAACCAGTAGAATCGGATTCCCAGAAGAAATAACAAGAAAAGTTTTACTTGAAAATTTGGAAGAAAAAAACACCCAGAAGTTTTATAATAGTTGACAAGATGTTTCCTGTTTTTAATTGAGTACTGTAAGGATTTTGAATGTATATACCAACTCCAATCAGCAAGACTGGTGAGTAAGTTGAATACAAGTCTCCTACTGTTAAATTTTTCGCCGGCTCTGCTCAGATGCATGCATGCATGCTTTTGTCGAAACGAAAACTGCCAATTATGTTTGTCTTTTTATCCACGGCATTTGGACTTTCTGCTTTTCTAATTTGTTTTTTTCTTTGTTGTTGACAAAAACGAAAACAATCAGCTATAGTTCTCTTCACAGTGTAAAAAGCTGTTTGTTTTGATTTCCTCTTCACTGTTCTCTCTTAAGTTAAGTAACCAGTGCATAAGTGATAAGTCTATGTCGGCTTTGAACAGCTACAGAAAACATTATTTCGATCTTTGTTCTTTTTCGGTCTTTATCGTGGCTTCAAGTTGTATTTATTGTGGCCACTTCTCGCTGCCACATCTCTTCTTAGTAGTTTGAGCAATTTTTTTTCGGGCAAAAAATTCTTTCATAATAGTTGAAAAATAATTTCGTAATCCAACCAAACTTATAATTTGTGACGTAAATTTAGATAATTTAAAATGTTTTCAATAATTTGACTTCCCATGGTGTGTACAGGTAAATATTATTGTATTTTGCATATTTACTTGCAAAAATGTGTTTCTCACCAAGATTTGTAAAAAGCAAAAGCGACAAAAAATCGTTGTTAAATGATTTCACAATCCAAATGTTTATAATTTGCTTTCGACATTTTAAATACTTAAAATTAATTTTGACATTAATTGCGGTTGCTCTCTTGTTACCAGTACGATGCTATCCAAACCGCGCAAGTTATTCATTTGTTGGATTTCAGAAAATCGTTCAGTTCCTCAGTTTTTCAACCCGCGTGTAATTTTACGCATGCCGAGACTAGCACACACCACCGGCAGGCTCGCAGATAAAGGTTATATTGAATTTATTAAGCCCTTTTGTGTCGAGCAATTGCAATCTACTCATGGTCTTCTGTTGTAACAGGTTCCCAATTTGGATCAGTGTAAAGTATACTTTAAGTATATGACGACATCTTAGCAGTGTCTAACGAGTTCCTAAAAATCGGGTCGAGTTTTAATAGTCTGGTCGAGTTAAGTCAATAGCACAACTCAAATCAAGTCAATGGCTCAGTTCGAGTCAATTAATGGAACGGTTCGAGTCAATGTCTCAGTTCGAGTCAATGTCTTAGCCCGAGTCACTGTCTCAGTCGAGTCAATGTCTCAGGTCGAATCAATGTCTCAGTCGAGTCAATGTCTTAGCTCGAGTCAATGGCTCAGGTCGAGTCAATGGCTCAGCTCAAGTCAATGATGGCTCAGTTCAAATCAATGTCTCAGTCGAGTCAATGGCTCAGCTCGAGTCAATGTCTTAGCTCTAGTCAATGTCTCAGTCGAGTCAATGGCTTAGCTCGAGTCAATGTCTCAGTCGAGTCAATGACTCAGCTCAAGTCAATGGCTCAATGTCTTAGTCGAGTCAATGACTCAGCTCAAGTCAATGGCTCAATGTCTTAGTCGAGTCAATGACTCTGATCGCGAGTCAATGGCTCAGTTCGAGTCAATGTCTTAGTTCGAGTCAATGTCTCAGTCGAGTCAGTGGCTCAGCTCGAATCAATGTCGTAATGTCTCAGTCGAGTCAATTACTCTGATCGCGAGTCAATGGCTTAGCTCGAGTCAATGTCTTAGCTCGAGTCAATGTCTTAGCTCGAGTCAATGTCTTAGCTCGAGTCAATGTCTCAGTCAAGTCAATGGCTTAGCTCGAGTCAATGGCTCATGTCGAGTCAATGGCTCAGCTCAAGTCAATGATGGCTCAGTTCAAATCAATGTATGTCTTAGCTCGAGTCAATGTCTCAGTCGAGTCAATGACTCAGCTCAAGTCAATGGCTCAGCTTCAGTCAATGGATCAATTCGAGTCAATGGCTCACCTCGATTCGATGGCTTAGCTCGAGTCAATGGCTCAGTTCGAGCTTGATTCAAGGCTCATTTGATATTTTTCATTATTTTAAGAGTTCTTTCGAATAAGGCAAACTGAATTTCCGTTCATATATAACTTTAATTTGAAGCGGAAGATGAAACATTCTGGTTTATTTATTCTGTACTATAGTAATTGATTTCTGCAAAGAATTAAAATTGCAGATCGCTCCATGCGGCCTACGAATATACATATCTTATCTATATATAGTAACTTAGGTTAGATATACTGCCGAAACAGAGAACGTAGGAATCTAACGTTTCGATCTGTTTCGGCAGTATATCTAACCTAAGTTACTATATTTCGATTGTTTTTTCTACACTGCCTACGCAGCACGCTACTTTTATCTTATCTATATATGTGTTCAAATAAAGAAGATGCAGTTTGATTTACGAAAACAACTAGCACGCACAGTTCAAAACCTTAAGCAGATAAACTCGTATTTTAACCCTTTGCCTCTTAGAAGTTCTCACTTGACGAGTAAAATAGTCTGGCGTTAGATAGAGTAAAATAACAAAAGGGCCACCACCCCTATATGCTCAGTTAACCCAATGCCTCCAAGAAGCTCTCACTTGACGAGTAAAATAGTCTGGCGTACTTTAGACAGAATAAAAAAGCAAAAGTATCGTATACGAACCCTATGGGCGAGAAACGGTTCAGCCTCTATATATATTTTTACGAATCAAAACCGGTCAAAAATTTTGTTGGCAGAAAGTGTGGCTGTTCGACATGTTGTAGCATGTCGCGTGTTATTGTTCAAACACGAATTTTCGCGTTTTTTGCTTATAAATTATTACGGTATAACCATTGTTAAACAAAACTTTTTGGCAAAGTTTCTTTAGTTCGTGTCAGGAAGTCCGAATGAGCACTTGCTTTTTACGAATAGCGATGGCGGTTTTCTTCAATTTCAAGACGATTACTCTAGTGCTTTTGATCGCTACAAGTTGGATTGTACTCATTGAAGGAAAGGTAAATAACGTTTGGTGTTATATAGATTAATCATTAAACTTACACGTTTTCCAAATGCAGTATTCGAACTGTCAGCAAGGGCAATAACTATGTGATAATTTTGGGCCTTGTGTGTATGTCGATTGTCGAAAAGATCTTACGAGATATGACATACGGGCTCGCGTTATGTCAATGTCGGATCTATAAAGAAACAGGAAGATTAATCCGGTTACCGAACTGATGAACGGCCGTGATTGAATTTAAGTCAAGTTTAGGTCAAGACAGAATGAAAGTTTCTGCCAAATATCGAAACTATCTTTTAAACTTTAATTAGTCATTTGAAAGACTGAAAGTGGAGAATGTCAACGAGAAACATCAGTATGAATAAATTTTCCAAGCCATGCAGTTCAGTCTTCTTAGTAACATTTTGGTCAAAACTCAAAAGACTAAATGTAAGAGGTTGATTACATGGGGATTTTCAGACCGGGCTGAAATTTCAGCCCGTCAATGGTACTTAAACTCACCTGCATGCGATTACATAAGCTCAACCCTGGCTGAAACCGAAATTTTTGTCAATAACACGTAGGAATTCGAAGAATTTCTGTTTTATGGCTGCATAATTATGAACCATCAACACGATTCACACGCTTAATTAAGGTGGCGTGCTGTTACACGATGCGATTTTTCTTTCAATTTGCAACAAATAGCGTGAATGTTGCACGGGATGAAATTCCATCCCGCGGGTAAGGCGAACCAGGCTGGGATGTAATTCTTTTCATGTAATCGCAATTTCGTTTTAACCTACATCTATTCGCATCTATATGAACAGACGTGGAGTTATCAAAAGATCTCACTTCTATTACAATTTGTCACAATACAAATATTCAAAGATTTCATCTCTTTAAATGGGCTATGTCACGCTATTTTTCCCCTCGATTGTCTTATGTTGAAATTCTGAACAGCAAACTTCAAAATTAAAGCTGTACATTAATACTATTGTAAAATACGAGTCACCAGCTAACAACTATATATACGGAGAATTTCTGAACATTCAAGACCAAGTTTTTACACAATTTAGCCTAAACTTGATTGCTTTCGGGCAAACAGAAATTAAGATGCCACATTTGCAATCCCTTTCAACCTCGCTTTAATTTTGACCATCCAATTCTGTACAGGCTTCTAGTATCATTTTTATGTTTATATAAAAAAGTTATTGTGAGATTTTGTGCAATTTTAGGACAATTTTGTTTCTGTAAGAGTTGCTAAAAATAGGGTGACGTAGCCTGTTTAACAAAGAAATCTTGACAATTAGTTCTGTATATATAGAAAGCTATAACATCATCTGGGAAGGTATGACCTCAATCTGTGCCTATAAAACGAAAATTAAGTTTGTCTTATTTGAAAAGACACTTAATATGACAAAGTAACATCATTTGCTGGGTTTTTTTTCCTTGCTTCGGATTATTGAGATATTTCATTATTATGTTCTTTTGATATGCAAATATCAAATAGCAAATATTTTGATATTAACGTCACACATGGATATATAATATAATTACTTGTTAGTATTAAACATAATTACTTGAAAATCCTACATGTTTGGTATTGTGGGAGAAAAACATCCACATGCTTCCTTTGAATGAATTTTTTTGATAATAGCATATATATAAGCTTCGATAAGTCATTACGCACAAATAGACGTCGTGTTAGATTTGCATATACGAAACAAACTAAAATATCTCAACAACGAAGCAAGGAAACGGAAAACTGCAAAAGCTTTTAAACTCTGTCATCTTAAATGTTCTTTCAAATAACGCAGAGTTAAGTTTCGTCTCATAGGCACTATAATTACGTAATGCATGCAATGATAATGTTGTATATATACATATTATTTATCTACACTTTTTTCCCATTTTATGTTGTTGCTGCAGAGGCTAATTTGTAATTCAAACAAAACGCGATTAGGAGTCCGTGTTTTGTACCGGAAGGCCATGGGAGATGTTGGTGTCTTAGTTTGTCTAAAGAACAGTGGGAAGTATCAATGGCGATTTCTTGATGGTGAGATAATAATTATTATTACTTATAGAACAAACACTATAAGTCTGTCTTGTTTGAAAGAACATGCACTTAAAACGACAAAGCAACATATTTTGCAGTTTTTCGTTTCCTTGCTTCGTTCTTGAGATATTATATTTTGTTGAGTATACAAATTTAATATCTTGACGTAACATGTATACAGTGAGTTGTTGGGAAAGGCTATATATCTTTGCTATTATCTGGCCTTTTTTAATTCAGGAAAAATTACACCACCCTATTTGCGGTGACTATATATCGTCCCAAAGTCAACGCACAGTGGAGCAACCAAAATGCAAGATTTTAACATTCTTTAAAATATACTAATTAGCAATAAAACAACGACACCGAGTTATTTATGAGTTGATAGTCGACGAGGCGCAGCCGAGTTGCTTGCCATTGTTTTACATTTAAAACGTGACTCTTTCGTTACTAGTGTCTATCACCAATAGTTAACAATTAGTCACCGAAGTCGAGGTGACTATCGGTAAATACACCGATAATCACCGAGACTGAGGTGACTAATTGTTTTAGTATAATTTCAGAGGTTGATAAAAAAACAATCACGTTGAAACAAAAACTTTTAAACAACTGCTTTCATTTTAACAGTGGTGATACTGTTTATTCACAGACGATGTTAGCAAGCCACAGTCTTTGTCAGTAAATAATTTCAAAAAAAGACTAAACAACTCCTACTTTGGAATTGAACTTGTACATACATTCAAATATATGCTAAAAAGACTTTTATTCTGGTGTTTTGGATCCTGTGTTACGGCTTTTTTGCACTTAATTATTCATGTTCAATATGTTCTTCACTCATGACGAAGTTTTCGCCACATGGCTACGACCAAAATCTAGCCAAAACATACAAAAAATAGGAAGAATTATAGAAAATATACTTCCTTACCTTTATAAAGTTTTGTTTTTACGATATTTGATATGTACAACATCTCAGTGATAAATGTTTTCAGTATTATGCTCTTTTGTTTGTCTCAAAAACTACAGACCCCATTTTGAAAAAAAAAAAGTCAACAGTTCAATGAATCAACAAATTATAAAATCTCATACTTCAAAATGACAACTCCGAGGGGGAGACTGAAACGAGTAAAGTCAGTACAGTGTTGAATAAGTACCAGTCTCTTTTCCAAAACTACTTTTGAAGAACAATTTCTTGTGATGCAATAGTCACCGCGCTAGGCGGTGACTATCACCTCAGATTCACCGCTGAGCGGACCAATCAGAAAGCTGGAAAGCCTCTTTTCCACTATGAAATTATACTAAACAGTGATGTAGCTCGTGATCAGCCAATCAGAATTCAGCATTTCTAATATTCCACTAGTTGGTTTATACTAATAGTTATTAGTATAATTTCATAGTGGAAAAGAGGCTTTCCAGCTTTCTGATTGGTCCGCTCAGCGGTGAATCTGAGGTGATAGTCACCGCCTAGCGCGGTGACTATTGCATCACAAGAAATTGTTCTTCAAAAGTAGTTTTGGAAAAGAGACTGGTACTTATTCAACACTGTACTGACTTTACTCGTTTCAGTCTGCCCCTCGGAGTTGTCATTTTGAAGTATGAGATTTTATAATTTGTTGATTCATTGAACTGTTGACTTTTTTTTTCAAAATGGGGTCTGTAGTTTTTGAGACAAACAAAAGAGCATAATACTGAAAACATTTATCACTGAGATGTTGTACATATCAAATATCGTAAAAACAAAACTTTATAAAGGTAAGGAAGTATATTTTCTATAATTATTCCTATTTTTTGTATGTTTTGGCTAGATTTTGGTCGTAGCCATGTGGCGAAAACTTCGTCATGAGTGAAGAACATATTGAACATGAATAATTAAGTGCAAAAAAGCCGTAACACAGGATCCAAAACACCAGAATAAAAGTCTTTTTAGCATATATTTGAATGTATGTACAAGTTCAATTCCAAAGTAGGAGTTGTTTAGTCTTTTTTTGAAATTATTTACTGACAAAGACTGTGGCTTGCTAACATCGTCTGTGAATAAACAGTATCACCACTGTTAAAATGAAAGCAGTTGTTTAAAAGTTTTTGTTTCAACGTGATTGTTTTTTTATCAACCTCTGAAATTATACTAAAACAATTAGTCACCTCAGTCTCGGTGACTATCGGTGTATTTACCGATAGTCACCTCGACTTCGGTGACTAATTGTTAAATAGTAACATGTAATATTTTAATTTTGTAAAACTACTGGTGGCAAACAGAATACATCTTTCTACAGGTTCCTCTACACTTGGTGAAAAGTTCAATCCAGCAAAAGATTGTTCTGACATTGTTGACAACGCGCCTGAAGCAAAAGATGGTTTCTATTGGATAAAGACTGGTCAGAAAAAACTTATAAAGGTTTTTGTATCACTCCACATATATTAAAGGCTTAAGGGCTTATTAACCGAGAGTACTGAGGTCTGTACAAGGAAGTATTTCCCTGAAATTTTCGTACAGACCGAACGAAGTCAGTAAAGAATGTTTTAGATGCCTGCTTTCGGTTAATTTTCTTTTCATGTTTTGAATGAACACATGCGTATTGACCAGTTAATATCGCAGGATTCCGACCACTCAGGGACAAATCATCTAGCATCGTTTTGCGTACAAACCAGAAAATAAGCTCAGTCATGTAAAGTGTACTCAGTATTGTACCTTATAGTGTACAAAAACCCTCGCAACTGGTCTCGGGTTGGTCTTAACTCTTTCCTGTTCGCATTGGTCTTTAGTGTTTTATTCAGACGATTTTATTATCTGGTAATACAAACCACTGATCTGGGTAAAACCCCATATGAGTCAAAATGTATATACTTTAACACTCAAAAGTTCTTCAAAAGTCAAGATCGAGACAACCCGCATAAAAGCAACTGCAGATTAAGAACTTCCAGACTGAAATTTAGCCAATTAGGCAACCAATATATAAGAACCAGTTCAGCCTTACAAAATATATGAAGCAGTTTCTTATGCGAAAAATTCCTAAGGCTCAGAACACACAGGTACTGTGCATGTTTTAAGGGTCATTGGAAACAGCCATTAGGGTACTAATACTAAATCAACGCCTGAAAAATATAGTAGTACTGCATGTATATTTAATACTAAATGGTATTCTATTGTTCATTTGCTTCTTTATAGCAATAATTAGTGTACTGCGTTGTGCTTTGGATAATCAAGAATTGTTCTGCCTGATTTTTCACTACACACCCAACATATAAAAATCATTTCAGCCTGCCTTGGAAAAATAAAGGTTCCTTTAATTATGCGTGTTTTTAATGTATTACTCACTATTTATAGGTTTGGTGTGATGTTCATACTGATGGAGGAGGATTTATGTTAATTGGAATGAAAGACAGTCCAGTTTCTTGGAACGTTCCATCCAACTCAAGTCCAGTTGACCCAAACGGTCCTCCTCACTGGTCGTGCTTATTCGGAAAATTTAAAGTTCAAGATTTTGCAGTTCAAGTTTCAACAAACAAGAGTTTCTTGGGCACGCGGGCACATTGGTATGAGTAAATTAGCAGTACAGATATGTAGTTAATGTACTAATTATTTTGGTAACTTGAAATAAGTAGTTTTGCAATTGCTTGACCCCATAGCTCAGTTGGTAGAGCGCCGGACTAGTGAACCGAAGGTCGCGGGTTTAAATTCCAGCCGAGTTTCAGTAGAGTTTTTCTCTACTTGCCCGGTATGGTTTGTTCCATCTGAGTTCGCTGTCCCACAATAAATATTTTAACTTTGAATACACAATACATGAACGAATTACCCCTTGCCTGCTTTCATAAAACATATTTTTGTAAACTCCCCTTTAAATCCTTTAATAGAATAGTAAAGTAATAATAATTTGTTGATAGCTAACGTCATCGATTCCTTTGAGAGTACAAATGTGAGATCTGTCTTTACGACAATCATGTTGATGAAGACACTAGATTGGAGTATCGAAACGTTGAGTCATGAACAGTAACTTTTAAGCCAGAGTAGTGTTGAACTATGTTGGATTCTACACCCGGCTGCTTTGAGGATTTATTTGTTGGCTCCAATATTTGTTACCTTGACGATGCTTCTGAAACTGAACAAACTGTAATGCTCGCGTCCTTGTGTTTTGTAATGCAAAATTCCAATGGTTTCGTGTTTATTTTCTATCACATATACCTGGGAAATATAAAGACAGAGATATTATACATAGTTAGAATGTATAGGCTAACTCGGAAACGCGTATACGTAGCTTCTCTTAGCCTCTAGGCTAAAAAATATATTAACCTTTTCTCCTTGGTGATTTCATAGCCAGAGTAACCTACACAAGACTTGAGAGTCGGATGCCGCCCAGCTCCTATTTTTCCTTTTTTTTTTCAGTAATTATTTTGTAAAAAATCATATATTTAACTATAAAAACTGTAATTTAGTCCCCGAGCCCGGGCGACGGGCCAAAGGCCCGTCGCCCGGTGAGGTTGCTAATCTCGACACGCGTGGAACCCACTTACACGCGAGTTTGAAAAGCCATGCGAAATCATTCGAACAAAAATGTTTATATATGTATATGTGTGGACTTCGGTCCACTTGCGCGGTTAGGATTGTTTGGCACTGGTAACGATGAAGAAAATCAAAGTCGAAAAAGACTTGGGAAAGCAGCTTTTTCGAATTGCGAATAGATATTAACTGTTAAAATACATCGCTTTCAAAAGAACATACACGTACTAATCAACTTTTATATAAAAGAAGAACAAGAATGTATTGAATTAAAGGAAACCGTCAACTCGAAATGGGGGAAAACAATACTGAAGAAAAACCAACAAAGTAAAAGACCGAAAAGTTAAGTAAAAACATAGAGCAGCCGCTTTCATGCAGACTCAGTAATGACAAACATTTAGTAGCAACCAGTAGGTTTCCGTGTTTATATCCTGTCACTGTCTATTTTTGTTGGATGTTTTTGCTTACCCGTTGTATTCTTTGCTTTTAGCTGCTGATTGTCGTCTTATGTTGTTTTATAAAATAACTTTCTTATGGTAAACCATTCATGCATGGTGTTTGTTTATAGTTTGTTTATAATTTGAAATAAAAGATAGGAAGAGAAGTAATTTTTGGTCTGTAAAATGTACAAAAGCTGAAAACAGATACAACATTTGAGATTGTTTTTGTACTATATCTCTGACAACTGACAAACAGCCAGAGACTTGAGTTGTTTTTAATACATGTAAAAATTGCAAATGTTTTTAAAATACTTCAGCAAAAAAGTATATTAATTTCAACCTGCATCGCCTGCATGCTGTTTTTGTAAACATGGAAAAAGAAAACGTACAGGTTTAAACGAAATTTTACAGAACTTTTTATGTCTTCTTCAGTAGCCAGGTGGTAACGTCACTGGTTGTCACGCGAAGACAGTCTGGCTCAAATCCCACTCAAATCCTGGCAGCGACGTGCAACTTTTTCATCGAAATTGTTTTTGCCTAATGTTATCCGAACGTTTTTCGGTCGTTTTCCCTTTGTTTTTCAGTACTTTTTTTAAAAGATTAAAAAAAACAGTTTTCAATTTGAAATATTCTACTTCATTTAAAACTATATTTTGAGTCGGAGAGCAGTGACTATTCCCAGGCCCTAATATATATTAAAGAGCGCGAGGGGTTGTTGCATTTACGTATTTCTAGTAAATTATTACTATTATTGTTGTCGTTGTTGTTGTTGTTGTTGTTGAAGATGTTGTTGTACTTCTTTGTGGTGTTGCTCTTGGTGGTGTTGTTGTTGTTGTTGCCGATGGTTTTGTTGTTGTTGTTGTTGTTGTTGTTGTTGTTGTTGTTGTTGTTGTTGTTGCCAATGGTGTTGTTGTTGTTGTTGCCGATGATGGTGGTGTTGCTGTGTAACTGTCGTCATCGTAGTTGTTGTTATCATTATTATTATTATTATTATTATTATTATTATTATTATTATTATTATTATTATTATTATTATTATTATTATTAAAAAAAGCTAGATAACTGCTTTTTTTTTTGTCTGAAGGTTATACAGGTTAAATCCAAGACGTGCTTTGGGGAATCTTTTCGGTGTGGGAGTTGATGTCCGTTGCACTGATGTCCACTCAGGAATTGGAAACATTACATATGTTAAAGATATTCTCACAGAAACAGTTGTTACTAGAAACTTCAATTGTTCTAAATTTGGTCCTCATGTGAATCCATCATTGGGATGGGTAAGTACTAATAACTTCAAATTAATCGTGCAGCTATCTCGAGAGAAATTTTTCAATTTGTTTGATGTGTAAATGTCACATATTGTGACACCACTATACACTTGTTGACTGGCGCCGAGGGAAACATCGAGTTTTGCGGATCCCAAGGGTTCAATGTAACTCGAGGGCTTTAGCCCGAGGGTGACATTGAAGCCTGAGGGACCGTAAAACTCGTGTTTTTTGAGGCAAAAGTCAACAAGCGTTTTGTTATATACAAAATACGAAACTGACTCGAAACTTGCAAAAGGCAAAAGGACTTATCAAAACACTTTCAATTGACTTTGTCATCGTAATTTCAATTCAAATAAACAATACTCAACAAGCACAAAAAACAGCTTTAAATTTCTTCAGTTCTTTTTCGGACGTACTTTGAAGATATCTATATAGATATTTTTTCTTTTTGAAAATTGACTATTTTGTTCCATACAAGCTCGAAACAAGCTGTTCTTTTCAAAATGCTCCGAAGAGTCCAAAGTTCTTGATGCAGATCTGATGCAATATAATCATTGTGTATTCATGATCACGTGAACAACGCATGATTAAAGCTGACGTCAGAGGGAAACATTGCACTGTTTCCTTCTTCATTGTTAACGTGAGAGGGAAATAGTGCAATGAACATTTCCATCGACGGAAAGAAAGATTGAGTTTGTTGAACAGCACGTGGCCATGATGTGACCAATAGGATTTCACCATTGGCAAACGAAAGTCTTTGCATGGTATATTACAAATGTGCATAATGACTTATCGGAGAATATTAACTACTTATTAACCAAGAGCGCGGTCATTACGGAAAAATATCAGAACGAGGTCTTGACAATACGGACCGAGCCCGTAGGGCCAGGTCTGTGCATAAAAATCGAGCTTTGATATTTTTCTGTAATGACCAAGCGGACGAGATTAATAAGAATTTTATTATATGGCATTTTGAAACAACACCTTACATTTACACCTTGTCATGATACGTACTTTAGCCAGTTTAGTGTGACCTCGAGCGTGTGACATAGGGGGCTTTCCATTTACACGGTTAGACCGGTCAGTCCGGTTAAATGGAACACGATTCGTTTGAGACTTAAGACGGTCAGACTGGAAAATTTGGTCCTATTCAAAAGAAAGTCCATTCTGGCCGGACTGACCGGTCTTACCTTGTCAATTGGAAAGCGCCATTAAACTCATCGTTTTCAATATTGTTGCTCTTGTTGTCATCGCTCTCCGAATCCTAAAACTCACCTCCAGATTGCTCATCGTCCCACTCATACATAATTTAGTCCTCATGTTATTGAATTCACAAAATCTTTGCGGTTCTCTTTCGTTGTTTAGTTGCAAACATGGCTGGCAAAATCCGTAATGACCGCGGTCGTTACGGAAAATATTCGACCGGCACGTGACGCGTCTCGGCCAATGAGAACACACGATTTCAACGGAAGTAACTTGTGCCATATACATGTATATATATATATATATATATATATATATATATATATATATATATATATATATATATATATATATATATATATATATATATATAAATTTTCAAGAGGAACTTTATTTAATCTTCAATTTTACAACGTTTCGGGGTCTAGCCCCTTCTTCAGGTCAATGTATATATATATATATATATGTATATATACAAATAAAAAAAAAATATATATATATATAGGTAATATATCATACACGAGGAGGAGTGTTTCATCAGGATATCCAAACACCGAGACGTTTGTTGAAAACCGAGGCGAAGCCGAGGTTTTTGAACAAACTTCGAGGTGTTTGGATTTCCTGATGAAACACTCCTCCGAGTGTATGATATATTACATATATATATATATATATATATATATATATATATATATATTGGGGACTAAATATATTTTTATTTGTATATATACATATAATGCAACGC
Organism: Paragorgia papillata; assembly: GCA_035771165.1. NCBI lineage: Eukaryota > Metazoa > Cnidaria > Anthozoa > Scleralcyonacea > Coralliidae > Paragorgia > Paragorgia papillata. The sequence goes on from JAWNZC010000095.1 coordinate 1,759,895, forward strand.
TCACTACCCTTGTGGAAGTTTGAGCACTCTGGGCCCATGCGCACTTCACTCTATCTGAATGTATTTCACCGATGCTGTCCCACATGCGGTTGTCACCGACGATCGCATGTGTATAAGTAATTGATGAAATTCATTCAGATTGTTCCAAGCTACACTGATGAGCTGTTGTACAGCGAAACACCGTGTCTGTAGATTGAACATATATACATTGACATCTCAAACATCTCAATCAGTATTTTAAGGGAAAATCAAGATGAAAGTTTGCTTAATTTACGCAATTTCTTACTACAATATCCAAACCACCGACACGGTACTGATTTCCTTTGTGTTTTCTTCATGAATTATTAATGAGTTTGAGATATATATATATATATATATGTACTATTTACAGAATGAGTGGCCGTTCTGTATCGGGGTAAACATGCAGATTCTGTAAATGACTTCTAAAACGTCTATTAAGTTAGCGAAAAATACATCATGTTAAGAGCTGATAAACCTTCGATCAAGGTTTAATAGGCTACGATTATTAAATTAGTGATGTGAGCATGCGCTTTGATTTAGTATTAGTCGGCCCACATTTTAAATTCTAAGTGACGTGCCATAAATAGCCGTTCTGATCATCATTTGTTATTCAACATTTCTTGTTATTCAACAAATGTTGTTCTTCAACAACTGTTTGCATCCACTAGAGAAGAAGGCTCGAAGAATTTGTATCAGGAGCATTTATTCAACGAACGTCTGGATCATTTAACTTGTCCTTTTTCCAGTCAAACTCAACTTGGCTTCCCTTGGAGTATCGCCATCGTAGCGGCTGGGTCTTCCTGACCGGTCTGGCCAAGTCGGCAGCACTTTCCGGTGAGTCTATCCATTATATAGTGTGAAAACCACATCGGGTGTGTTTTAAATTTGTGTGTGTGTTCTAATAATGGAGAAAATTACGGAAAACGTGGTGTATACAACTTTGCCGAGTGAAATACTAAACGACAGTGCTCACCAGCGTGTGACGAGTGATGAATTTTGTGAGCGCCTTTTTTCAAAATATGACTGAATTCTTCAAGTGTGTCCAGTTTCTACCGAAACACCAGATTCGTTTTTCGTTCGCGAATTCTACAAGAATGAAGGTCTTCCTAAGCGAGGGCCTTTTTTTTCGAGGGGCTAAGTTAGCTCTTCGTGAAGCCTCTAGTAGAACGACAGTCAAAGTTCATAATGTCGCTATGGAATTAAGCGATGATTACTTTACTCGAGCATTATCGCTCTACGGTGATGTTGTAAAGATTGATTCCGAAAGCCACAAAAAGTGGAATTCTGTTCTAACCGGAACACGACTCGTAACGATGAAAATCAAATCCCCAATCCCATCGTTAATAAAAGTGGGTCACTATACAGCGAGAGTTTTTTATCGGGGTCAAATTCCAACATGCTTTAAGTGTAAGGAGTTGGTCACATCATGCAAAACTGCCCTAGGAATGTCAATTCGTGTTCGAGGTGTGGCTCTCATGAGCACACGGCTTTCAACTGCGATCGTCCGTGGGGAAATATGCCTACCCAACGTAGTAACGCAGCAGTTGAAACCTCGCGTAATGATGAAAACCGATTTAGCCCCTTGGGAGTCGAGAGCGAAGATGAATTCGAAAACGATGAAACTCCTACATCGTCGCCAAATCCAAAGCGATCACGAGCAGAAAACACCGAGGTGTCAACTTCGTTGCCTGCCCACAATGGCGGAGTCACTCTCGATGAAAGCGAAGAAGAAGGTTCTCAAACAAAAGATAATGATGATACGCAAGAGAGGTTGCCAATGGACGCAACCAATCAACAGCCCATGGGAGACGCCCTTGAAGGCAATCAAATGGAAGCTAGCCAACATGCAAATGAAGCCGTAGAAGAAATTTCTCAAAAGGAAAGCAGCCAACCTACAAGTGAGGAAGTCACTCAAGTTGTTACCCATCAGGATGGAAACCAACCTGCAATGGAGGTCGCTGAAAGGTCGCAGAGCAACCAAAATGATAATACGCCAGCTGCTTCTCAATCAGAGGAGGGGGCTCTCGAGAGCTCTTCAATGGAAGGCAACTGTCCTTATGCAAAGGAAGACACGCATCCATCTATGGTGGACAATGGCCAGGATGTCAATGATGAGAGGCAAATGGTCCCTCTGGGGGAGGGAAATGCAAATCAGGACACGCAGAGCGAAGAGGAGCATCCTGTCAATGAAAACCCGCGAGCCGTTCAAAGCGAGAAGTTTACGACGCCAAACCAGCCTCGCCGTAGGATTGCCCATACTCCAAGTAATTACTAAAGAAACACGTCGGAGTTCTGTATTACAACGCGTGGTCAACTACAAAGATCACTTTCTCTCTGTTCTCTGCCGTCAGAATTAGAAAAGGCTAATAGTTCACCCTCTGGGTCTGCTTATCACCATTTCTTTGGAGCGCTCAAGCCGGCTCGATCCAATAAAAGAAAAGACAAACCGAACTAAAGTACACAATGAATAAATTAACACCAATCTCGTTTATAACCTTGAATGTACAAGGTCTTCGTAATCCTGACAAAGTTCTATTGCTCAAACAGTGGTTAAATTGTGTAAAACCTAGTATTATTTGCATTCAAGAAACACATTCTATTTCGGAAAATGAATTAAAGAAATGGTTTAAAGACACGAACTACTCAGTTCTGTCATCACCAGGAAGTCAAAAAAGCTGTGGCGTTGCCCTCCTGTATAACAATTCGTTTCAGTGTGAACAGTCATGGCGAGATAGCGATGGTCGGTACATAGTCGGTGACCTGAACTTAGGAAATTATATCATCAAAGTTGTTTGCATCTACCGGCCTAATAATAAGAAAGACGGTGCTATATACTTTGATTCTGTTTATCAAATACTTGATCCAAATATTCCAACATTCTTTTGTGGGGATTTTAATACTGTTCCAAACGCTGTCCAAGATAGATATGGCTGCAACCTTTTATCTCCATCAGCATACAACTGGTCGGACTCCTTGCAAAACCTAATGGACTTAACGGATTCTGTCGATATTTGGCGCGAACTTCACCCAACGGCATCCGCATACACATGGCATAATCCTGACAAGTCAAAAGGCTCTCGTCTGGATATGTTTTGGATACCGCGCAACCTATCGGGCTTGGTAGACATGTGTGAGATTGCACCCTACATACGTTCTGACCATTATTATGCATACCTAAAAATACGTTTGCCTATTAACTACCCCAGGGGCCCAGGGTATTGGAAATTCAATTCAAGTCTGTTATCCGATAATGAATACACTTTAATGATAAAAGATTTTTGGGTTAACTGGCGCAAAAAAATCTCCAAATTTCACAGTTTAGCTTCTTGGTGGGATGCTGGAAAGTTTAAAATAAAGCAATTAACACAAAAATATAGCAAGAAGAAATCGAAACAACAGAGCACAAAGAAGAAACGACTAAACCATCTTTTGTGGCACCAACAGCGACGTGTCAACAATGGTGATGGACAAGCCGGTGTCGAACAAGAAGAGACCCTCCGTGAACTAGACCAAATCTTACAACATGAGTTAAATGGCGCTCGCATCCGCGCCAGGGAGGAATGGGCAGAGCTCAGTGAGCGACCAACCAAATACTTTTTAAAACTCGAGAAAAAGCGTGCGCAAAAAAAGTTAATCTATGCTGTTAAAGACACATCGGGTACAATGGTAACTGACAGTCTTAAAGTGCCGGGAATCTGGAACTCCTACTACAAAAACCGCTTTTCTTCGGAACCTCTTCAGTCCCAGGACCAAACATTCTTTCTTGATCAGCTAGACAAGCAGTTGAGTGAGGAAGAAGCGAATGTATGTGAAGGCCCCATGACTGTGGATGAATGCCTAGCAGCCCTTAGAGGAATGAAAAATGAAAAAAGTCCCGGGGTTGATGGCCTATCAGTCGAATTTTACCGCACGTTTTGGGAAACGCTGGGTAAAGACCTCGTTGCAGTCCTAAATTCATGTTTTGACTCCGGAAAATTAAGTAACACTCATCGTCAGGGAATAATTCAGCTACTCTAAAAAAAGGGGGATGTCGTGGACCCGGATAACTGGAGGCCAATTTCGTTACTGTGCGTTGACTACAAAATTGCTACACGTGCGCTTGCTAAGAGGCTGTTACTAGTGATTGGAAAAGTGGTGTCGCCTGACCAAACATGTGGAATCCCTGGGAGATTTATTGGGGAAAATGTTGCCCTATTCCGGGATGTTATAGAATACAGCAACAAAAATCGCATTCCTGGAATAATTCTGTCATTGGATCAATCGAAAGCTTTCGACCGAGTTGAATGGTCATTCCTTTACCTAGTTCTGGGGAAGATGGGTTTTGGCCCAACGTTTCTTAAATGGATGAAGTTACTGTACACCGACGTAGTCAGCTCTCTAAATATTAACGGTTTCATGACAGATCCTTTCTCAGTAAATCGTGGTGTTCGTCAAGGTTGTCCCTTATCGCCGCTTCTTTACGTTCTTAGTGCGGAACCATTGGCGTGTGCAATTCGTAATGCAACTAACATAATCGGCTTTCCGGTTCCTGGAATGGGGAGAAAAAGAGCTAAGATATCTCAATACGCTGATGACACTACAGTTCTACTAACAACTGACTCTTCCGTAATAAACTTGTTGGCACTTTTGGATCGATATAAAACAGCCAGTGGTGCTATACTTAATCAGAGTAAATGTTCAGCTTTATGGCTTGGTCCTTGGAAAACTCGTACAGATCCACCGGCACCCAATATGAAATGGTCAAACGAAAAAATTGCAATACTTGGCACAATCCTAAAGGCCGATGGCAGTGTTGGTGAATCTTGGATCAAACCAGTAAAAAAGATTCTAGACACGCTGAAAGCTTGGAAGGAAAGAGATCTATCATTGACCGGCAAATCCCTTGTAATAAACGTTTTGGTTCTATCACAATTATGGTACATCGCGAGTATGTTTGTTATGCCACAGGAAGTACTTAAAACTATAAATACCGCAGTTTGGGACTTCTTTTGGTCTGGGAGAATGACTTTTGTTGCCCGTTCATTAGTTTGTCAACCCAAGAATCTTGGTGGATTTTCGGTTGTAGACATACAAAAGAAGTTGACGTCGCTTTCTGTACTATGGATAAAAAGATTTTTTGCTCCTGGCGAGGCTACCTGGAAGTACTTTTTCAAATACTGGCTTCGCCACGCCTTCCTGGCTTCCCCAGTTGAACGCGTATTCGCACTAAAAAGAGTAGGCAGATCAACCTTATCTGCACTTCCTCCATTCTACCGCAAGGTTATTCTATCCTGGTTAGACGTTCAAGGAACTAGAAATCACGACGGCGCATTACTGCTTCCGATACCATCTGTCAGTCAACCCACCGAACTGGCTGAGATTTCTGCAAACCTGGTGTACAAATTCTTGATAAGAACTCACTATCGTCAACCAAACTGTATTACGAAATTTTTACCGCTATATGGGCCCTTGTACTGGAAGCATACTTGGACAACCATTCACCAATGTTGCTTTGTTAGGCCAGCCTTGGACACGTCTTGGAAAACGGCGCATGGGATATTACCGACCGCTGACCGGCTTATCAATCCACAATGTGCATGTGGTCAACTAGAAACGGCTCTTCACCTTTTTATAGACTGTCCTAAATATAACAGTCTTCGACAATGGTTTTGCTTACTTCTCACTGCTGGCATTGCATCAACATTTGTCCTGGAACCAGGCATGTGCTCTTTGGGTTTAATCCTCGCCTAAAGTACCCACCGGCTTTTTCCGTACTACTATGCCTGATTAAACACCAGATATGGGTTATGCGAAACAACTATAGGTTTAGGCAGAGACCAATTGACATTGATGCTGCACTCTTAAAAATTAAATCTAGCTTTCGCTTGCACCTGCGATTGCAACAACAAGTCACCAAAGGTGAGACCTTCTCCAAGGATTGGCTTGTTAATGGACTTTTTGGCACCTTGCCTTCAAACAACACAATAGTTTTTGAACCGACCATCGCATAAACTACGAACTTTATGCTGGACTCTTTTCCCAGCTCTTTTAACTTCTTAAAATTTTCCTCTTACTTTCCTAGCCTTATTCACGATCTTCCATCTACGTAACGAACAGTGACTAGACGTGTCATTTAATTTGTCATCTCATAGTTCATTCATTCCAGACTTAACGAACATCACTGCATTTGTTTGTCAGCACTGGAGAGGGGTTCGACACCCCTATTTGTGTCGTGTAGCACTGGTCGCTACCTCCGTGTGTTCCTCTTTTAGCACACTGGCCCCAGTCTCATAGCACTCACTGAGATTCTACCAAGGCCGTAAGAGGTAAACTAAATAAGACAAATGTTGTTCTTCAACAACTGTTTGCATCTTCATCTTGTATGAGGACGCTACCAGCGTATCTTACTCAAGATAGTTGAATGCGAAGTGTCTGTACACTTGCTACATAACTGATATCAGTGTCTGTAAATGTGATACAGAACTGATGTTTTATTAAACAGTTCTGTATCACATTTACAGACACTGATATCAGTTCTGCACCGGGGTAAATAGACATTGATTAAACCTTAATTTCTTTTGAATTTTCCTCATGAATTATTAATGAATTTTAGAAATATTACATCTATATCTATGTATATATATATATATATCTATCTATCTATCTATATATATATATATAAAATCAAACCAAACTTCATCCGAAGGAAGCATGTTTCACCATCGACACCAAACATGTGGAATTTCAAGTGATTTCGTTTAATATGGTAAAGGTATAATAACCTTCTCGGATAAATCATTTTATTATATGGAGAAGAGTATTTTACTAGCAACTAAAACACTCGTAAACTCCATTTCACTACATCCGAGAACCGAGAGGGGTATTTCTCGTATGTAACGCTCGCGGTGACATATCGACAAGTCAAAGTTTACGCCTTTTGCCGGAAGTTTCGAATCAAGTTAGTTACTTTGAGCCAGTAACTTCTCTTAATTCAGTTTTTCACGAAAAACGACGTATTCGAAGAAGCTGTTGTATTTTTCATTTGTATTTTCTAAACGTTTTATAGGTCAAGCGGTTGTAGTTTTTGCATTAAACCCAGTTTATCAACATCACTTCCACGCATAATTTCATTGTCCATTTAATAAATAGAACATTACACGGTTGCTCAAAGATATGGATTTTGTGTTCTCGTGGCAAGAGCAATATGTCCTTGCCATTCGAACATAAAATCCATATCTTCTCACCATCATGAGCTCAAAACGATTTGTTTTAAGATGAAAGATAACTTATAGAGCACTTGCAGCTTTTCCTTTGGCGGAGGACAAATGCTTATAAACAATAAAATTTTCATTGGTTATTTGCTTTCTTGAACATCGGTCAGAACTTTGAAGTTGTTCTCCAGATCGACCGTTCAGATGTCATATACAAGAGGTCTATTGCCAAATTTCTGCTTTCTACGGAGGGCTGTCAAATTTAAGAATTAGAAAAAATGCCCCCCCTCCCCCTCTCTGCGATAATGTTGTCTTGCTGATGTTCAGACATCGCCATATCAGTTTTCACCAATCTCAGTAAAAAGACATCGTTGAGCAGCATTTGCCACTTTCATGAAAGTAATCTATATTATCTTGGTTTCTTTCAGGGAAGAATGAATTATTGTTTCTCGAATAGCTGTCCAACAGGTTATGCATTCTATCCAGGAATTCCCATTCAACTAGATAGCTTTGGATCGTTTAGGTACGTTTCATTTTCTCAATGTATCGGCCATAAATTGTGAAAAAATGCGCACTTAAAATTATGAAGGTCGTTAACGGTACTACTTATTGACAAGCGTACATGAGGTCTGTACTAGTGAAATATCGGACCGACGTTTTTAGTACGGACCGAGCGAGCCGAGGTCCGTGCAGAAAACGGAGGTCCGATATTTCACTAGTACAGACCGAACAAGCGAAGTCAATAAGTAGTTTATTATATGACTACAAGTGTTGTAAACGTTCTGTGAAAACTCGACAAAGTGTTAGGCTCGTAGTCACCATTTACTCTTGCGAACTAAACCAAAGTGGAAGATGTTTGCACATTTTCAAAGTATACTTTCCGTTTAGCCAAAATCTTGAGCTTTTACCCCAAATAGCATTTTTCAATTGCTTTTGTTTGACATGTTGCTGAAGGTTATACGTTAAGTACTTGAATAAAAAAATAGACACGCCCAGGCGTGCACGTATCTACTGCATTTAATACCTATATCTACTATGGTAAAAACAATGTGCAACTGTGTACTTGTAACAACCTTGTATTCATGGCTGAACCAGATTCTTGACAAAATTGATGGAATTGTAGTTGTAACAACCTTGTATTCAGATCTAGAGCTGAACAAGATTTTTGACAAAATTGTCTATGCTCGCAGGTCATGCTGTGTTTTAACTTTAATAAAGAACTCACTCAACTCAGACTCTCAGAGTAAAGCCAACAAGGCGCAGAAGGCTAAGCGCTGACGACTCTACTCATATCTGGCATGAGTTCCAAGCCCGGACAGGTGCATGGCAACCCATTCAAATACTAACTCAATCCAATTGGGCTTTGCTCCGGTCCTCAGTGGTGAGAGGCAGTGCGCTAATAGCTTGACTATTAAAGCTATGGTACGAAAACCTATAGTCATAAAGTATGGTAGTAAAGCTTTAAGTAGGTCAATCAAATTAACATTTAACAACTCACAAAATTTGACTTAATTGACTAATACAGTATTTAAATATTTTCGTTACTACAATTTGTCAAACAATTTTGCAATCTAGTTAGAAGGTAAAGAAAATCGTTTGAGATAACAAGCATCTCTAGTATTACTGCTGTAAAATATAATAGTGAATGAAAAAGATGTCCAGCAAATTATGTCATCAAAATTATAAGAGCAACCATACATTAATTGTTCTTCAAGCATATGCATATATGCAGTAAAAGGTACAATAAATGTTTGCACATTCATAACACAGATTTTGCATGACATTGACAACTGCAGGATACAATTTTACTCCATTAATACTGTATATAGACTTGCCAGTTCACGCTCTCAACATAGCCTGTCACTGACATTTGACTATTCATCTACATCGACAATATACTATTTAATAGCATGACGCTCGTGGACTACCATAGGTTTTGGGCATTGTTGCTTGACCATGAGGCTAACTTTGTTTTCTTAGAAGAAGGTCATCCATTTCTGTGCGGAAACGCACAGACGGCACAGTCTTGTCAGTTTACGAAGCTCGATCAGACATGTTGGCTATATAAATTTCCTCGTCTGAGTATGTAATCGTCCACGCAACGACCCAATTAATTTGCTTTCAAAAACTTTTATCATCATTCCAACAACGTCTAGTACATCACAATTATGAATTGCCTACAATTCATACTTAAAATACTTACTAAATTTGTAAAAACTTCCTCTTGTTGAATATCCCACTCCTTGAATATCTCGCTCCATGCTGTCAACAATGACTTATGAAATACTTGGTGTACAGTAGTTATTTTGGCTTCGATGGTTTGTCGTGAGTCGTTTTATTCTATGTTTTGATTGGCTCCAAGGCATTCTTTTGTTAACTTAACTTAACTTAACTTAACTTAACTTAACTTAACTTAACTTAACTTAACTTAACTTAACTTAACTTAACTTACACGCACGACAGCAATATATATACTCGCGCATGCGCAGTAGATACAAAAACATATGAAATTCTATAATACTTGTGAGAAGTAAACGTTATTATTACGAACAATGTTACGAACATTTTGAACATTTTAAAAAGTTTCACATAACATGGAAGCTTGAACCATACATCAAATGAAAGTTTAACACAATTTCTAACAATATACCTGCACGATATATTTTAACAATGAGTAATTCTGAAATTATTATCCATCTTGTTCAGTGCCGGATTTAGGACAGGGCGGACTGGGCGGTCGCCCAGGGCCCCCACAAAATAATGTTTAAGGGGGGGGCCTCCACAAAAATGTCTTGAAAGTTGAAAAAAAAGGTGTTGAAATGAAAAAAATCTTGAGAGCCCAAAATATGAGTCAAAAACAAGACAAAAGATATATGGATGATATATATGATATATAGAGGGTTGTGTCCCATGTACTATATATACTGAATATTACTTACGTATCTTTAATCCTTTCTTATAATTGTTTAACTTACTCTCGTATCAAATTTACACTACGCGTCGTTGCCTTCGCAAGTTAACAAAAAATACAGCAAGATGCGCTTTTTGGCCTAAGGCCATATACCGCATTCTTTGCAAATTTTATTCATCTACATTATATAACCCCAATATGACTATGTAACTTAGCATACATTCAGAAATAGAATTGATATATTGTGCTGGTCAGTGACCGCCCGGGGGCCTCCACAGTCCTAAATCCGGCGCTGATCTTGTTGGATGTATACTGACATGACTTTCAGTTTGTTTATAAAATTTTCTCAGCGGTCCGGAACGGCAGATTCCGGACCGCTCAGGAACCAATCAAATTGCTGGACTTCACGTTCCGGACCGCTCACGAAAATAGTCTGAAAATAATAAGAGATTATTAACCAAGAACGAGGCCTGTACGGGAAAATATCAATTAACCAAGGTATTGACAGTACGGACCAAACCTTAGGCGAGGTTCGTACATAAAAGACCGAGGTCTGATGTTCTCCCGTACAGACCGAGACGGAGTAAACGAGGTTGATAAATCGTTTATTACACGCATGCTATTTCTTTTCTTTTTTATTTAGCCTATTGCCACAAATAATTAATTTTACAAAAATATATTACATCTTAAATTATATTAATTACTTACTAGCGGCAAGAAGGATTGATAAGAAACAAAAAGGCTTATTAAGATTATCAATCCTCCTTCTATTATAATGAATTAATTACAAAGATGGCGCAATACTTTTATATAATTATAATATCCACCAAATAAAATATTAAGTATTTAGAGAACACTATTAACTTATATATAGGGAACAGAGGTGATTTTTTAGTTTTCTTGAAAAAGAATTGAACGAAGCACTATATCAAAAACTCATTAATAATTCATGACGAAAACACAAAGGAAATCAGTACCATGTCCGTGGTTTTATACCTGATAAAACTTCTTGACGTCAGAAAGAATACTAATGAAAATACAATTTTATATAAAGAGTACTAATGAACATACAATTTTATATAAAGAATACTAATGAAGATACAATTTTATATAAAGAATACTAATGAACATACAATTTTATATAAAGAATACTAATGAACATAACATCCAATAACGAATCGTTTTTGAAGCCATTCAAAACACTCGCATCACGTGTTTTATCAGATCTAAAACTCTCAGGCTGCGCCCTCGTGGTTTTAAATCTGATAAAACACTCCTGCTCGTGTTTTAAATATTACTTACAATTTCATCATTAAGAGAGTTGAAAACAATTGGTCCTTGATACTTAATAGAAAATTGCCTAAGTTTAGTTCTAGAAGGAGCTACATAGAATTTACTAGCTCTCCTTGTACTGTAGTTGTGCACTTGACTGTTTAAAACAAACATAGATAAAATTATTTTGCAAAAACCTATTTTTATACATATATTTTTATGACCAGTTTGTAGTTTACATGTATCATTAAAGTTTAACAGCCGAAGGTTGTTAAAAATTGGATTAATATGAGTCAAATCTACTATTGTTCAAGATTCTAACAACACGTTTTTGTAGAAGTGTTAATCGAGATAAATTAGATGAATAAGTAGTTGCCCAGACAATATTACAATATTGCAGATAAGGATAGACCATACGATATAATTCCTATAGATTTGGAAATCTTATTTGACACATGAGAAATGTGAGACTTCCAAGAGAGATGTTCATCTAAAATTATTCCCAAGAAAATAATTTCTTTGACTTAACTAATTCCTTTGTCATTTCTAAGTCATTTCTAAGTACCTTAAAGTCTACATTCTGCACCTTTTTTCTAGGTCTAAAAATGATAATTTTGTTTTATCTAAGTTGCTTTGAGCCACAATGAAAATTTATCTATCTCTTGATTTACCACATTTTGCAAATATACAGGGTCCTTATGAAAAAAAACAACATTGCAAATATCATTAATGTATATCAAAAATAGTAACGGTCCTAAAATAGACCGTTGAGGTACTCCACAGGTTATAGACTTTTAAGGTAGAACAAGAATCATTAAACTGGACAAATTGCTGTCTGTTAGAAAAGTAGCATTTTATACAGCTTAATGCTATGCCACGTATACCATAGTGTTCAAGTTTTTCAAAAAGAATACTATGATTTACTGTGTCAAAAGCCTTAGATAAATCCAAGAAAATTCCAACAGCAAATTCCTTCCTATCAATTGCCACCGAAATTTTATCATATAAATCAACAAGAGCTAAAGAAGTTGAATGACCTTTTCTAAAGCCATATTGGTTATCACGCAGAATGTGATGCTTATTCAAATAATTTAATAATCGACGATAGAATACTTTTTCTAAGATTTTTGAGAAAGCAGACAAAATAGAGACTGGCCTATAATTGCTAAAAATAGACTTATCATCAGACTTATACAACGGAATAACACGTGCTATTTTCATTTGCTTGGAATATTATCATGGCCAGTAGTTTTCCAGATTGAAAATTTTTCGTTATTTCTGTTATTTCATTTTCAGTCGTTGTTTCAAGAAAAAATGAATTTAAAAACTCCCCAGACAGAAACGACTTAGGGGCGACGGAAGAAGTTGGAATTTTCTTAGCTAAATTAGGACCTAAACTACTCAAATAATTACAGAATTTATTAGCAATTTCTAGTGGATCAAATATTTCTTTGCCATCGCAGTTGAAAACAGTATTCAACTTTGAATTGGATCTTTTCTTATTTATAATACTATTTAATATTTTCCACGTTTCTTTCATATTCGATTTGTTTTCAGCAAGCTTATTATCGTAATATAAACGCTTGGCAACTCTAATGGAGTGTGTTAATCTATTTTTGTAATTCTTATATATATATACTTTCATTTAATGAATTTGGATTATGAAAAAACTTTTTGTAAAGCTTGGCTTTCTTCTTTATGGACTTCAAAAGGCCTTTGGAAATCCACGGCTTAAAATCTTTAGAACTTTTCCTAAATTTTTTTCAATGTTTTTTATAAATATTGGTATACTTTTTAAGAAAGCTAGAATATGCATTTATTGGATCATTATAAACCAATTTAAATTTAATAAACGTTCTTTAAACTTTTCGATGTTCTTGGAGTTTTTGTCTCGAAAAGTTCATGTATCAAGTGCATTAGAATAATTTGTTTGTTTTTTAAAAAAAATGGCAAAAATTGGCAAATGGTCAGATATATCCGAAAAAAGGAGCTCATTAACGACATGATTATCCGAATAATTTGTACGAATATTAATTGTCTATTAAAGTGGCAGTATGTGCTGTAATCCTAGTGGGTCGAGTAATAAGAGGATATTTAACAATTAGACAACGAGGGCGAGTTTTCTATGAGCGAATAGTCAACGAGGCGAAGCCGAGTTGACTATCGCTCATAGAAAACGAGGGCGAGTTGTCTAATTGTTTTAGTATAAATTTACCAACAAAAGTTAAATAAATTCTCGACCATAACATATTCTTTGAGGCTCTTTTAATACATTTTTTAACAGCCAACAACAAACGTTCAACAGTCATTTCGGACATATGCTTGGCCCGTACAGTAATTGATGGAAAAGAAACGTTTTCTTGCATAATTTAGCATGGATTTTCATGTACAATATTGAAACAATATATATCCACTCATTTGTTTTGTAAAAGTGACAAAAAGTTGAAAGAAACCTTCAATTTAGCATATAGTTTACATCACGAAATCTTGTCAACAGCTAGCGTAATTTTGAAATGTGTTTTGTTTGCAGTTATTTCGTTTTAAACGAACACAGATAAACAATTTAACGATCTTACCATTAATAATTTCCATTCTAACCATTTTGTAGCCGTTTTTGTTTTCTGTAGAACGTATTGCTTCGCCTAAATGTCCAATTTCTTCTTTCATTTGCCCACTCCGTTATAATTTCGGCGCCATTGTTGCTTAACAGAACAACCGCTGGCTCTAATGATCACTGTTCGTGCTATACTACGCATTTTGTCATTGGTCAATTTTTATAAAAGAATGACTTTCATTGGTTTATTCCAGAGGTTTATATCACCAATTATAAACTCCTGCAATAGCCAATGAAATTCGAGGATTTGCATTATAAACGTGTAAATTTATACTAATTGGTGTTAGTATAATTTCATAGTGGAAAAGAGGCTTTCCAGCTTTCTGATTGGTCCGCTCAGCGGTGAATCTGAGGTGATAGTCACCGCCTAGCGCGGTGACTATTGCATCACAAGAAATTGTTCTTCAAAAGTAGTTTTGGAAAAGAGACTGGTACTTATTCAACACTGCCTGACTTTACTCGTTTCAGTCTCCCCCTCGGAGTTGTCATTTTGAAGTATGAGATTTTGGAATTTGTTGACTCATTGAACTGTTGATTTTTTTTTCAAAATGGGGTCTGTAGTTTTTGAGACAAACAAAAGAGCATAATACTGAAAACATTTATCACTGAGATGTTGTACATATCAAATATCGTAAAAACAAAACTTTATAAAGGTAAGGAAGTATATTTTCTATAATTGTTCGTACTTTTTGTATGTTTTGGCTAGGTTTTGGTCGTGGCGATGTGGCGAAAACTTCGTCATGAGTGAAGCACATATTGAACATGAATTAAGTGCAAAAAAGCCGTAACACAGGATCCAAAACACCAGAATAAAAGTCTTTTTAGTATATATTTGAATGTACGTACAAGTTCAATTCCAACGTAGGATGTTGTTTACTCTTTTTTTGAAATTATTTACTGACAAAGACTGTGGCTTGCTAACATCGTCTGTGAATAAACAGAATCACCACTGTTAAAATGAAAGCAGTTGTTTAAAAGTTTTTGTTTCAACGTGATTGGTTTTTTATCAACCTCTGAAATTATACTAAAACAATTAGTCACCTCAGTCTCGGTGACTATCGATGGATTTACCGATAGTCACCTCGACTTCGGTGACTAATTGTTAAATATAAACCTCTGGGATAAACCAATGAAAGTCATTCTTTTTAAAAAATTGACCAATGACAAAATGCGTAGTATAGCACGAACAGTGATCATTAGAGCCAGCGGTTGTTCTGTTAAGCAACAATGGCGCCGAAATTATAACGGAGTGGGCAAATGAAAGAAGAAATTGGACATTTAGGCGAAGCAATACGTTCTACAGAAAACAAAAACGGCTACAAAATGGTTAGAATGGAAATTATTAATGGTAAGATCGTTAAATTGTTTATCTGTGTTCGTTTAAAACGAAATAACTGCAAACAAAACACATTTCAAAATTACGCTAGCTGTTGACAAGATTTCGTGATGTAAACTATATGCTAAATTGAAGGTTTCTTTCAACTTTTTGTCACTTTTACAAAACAAATGAGTGGATATATATTGTTTCAATATTGTACATGAAAATCAATGCTAAATTATGCAAGAAAACGTTTCTTTTCCATCAATTACTGTACGGGCCAAGCATATGTCCGAAATGACTGTTGAACGTTTGTTGTTGGCTGTTAAAAAATGTATTAAAAGAGCCTCAAAGAAGATGTTATGGTCGAGAATTTATTTAACTTTTGTTGGTAAATTTATACTAAAACAATTAGACAACTCGCCATCGTTGTCTAATTGTTAATTATAAACTCCTGCAATAGCCAATGAAATTCGAGGATTTGCATTATAAACTTGCAAATTTATACTAAAGCATGTTAGAAAACAGGCCATCCAAGAATTCGCCTGTTGTATTATGATACTGATAGTTCATCAAATTTATGTTAAAATCCCCCATTATGTAGCATGGTTTGTTTTCTCTCGAGAATTTTTCAGCTAGCTCATTACAGCTACTTACAAATGCACCAAGATTCTGGTCTGGCGGTCTGTAAATAACTCCAGCAATGATTTTTTTGCCCACGAGGTTTAACTACCTCAACAAACAAAGATTCAGCAACATTTGAATCTGAAAAATGTAAATCATCGCAAATTTGGAAAATTAGCTCATTCGATAGGAAAAGTCCAACACCACCGCCAGTTCTATTTTCCCTATGTTTGTGTATAAATCTATGACCTTCAATATCAACTAGATGATTCGAATTTTTAACCAAGTTTCAGTAATAGCGATAACGGGAAAATGAACATCAAGACTAGATAGTAGGTCAGTGAGATGTGACCAGTTACGAGTAACACAGCGAATATTAAAATGTTGACAGAAAAAGCTCCCCTAGAAGATAATTTTACATTTTCTGTCTTAAGCATTTCATTAAAATGGTCCTCGATGTAACATTCACAAGGAAACTTATTCAACTCAGCAAGTAAATTTTCGTCAGGATCCATTTCAAGTTTTTTTTATGACTTATTGTACCAAAATTAGTGTGAAAACCTTAGAAATTTGCAATAAACACAAACCAATAATAGTTGTGATTTTTTTAAAACCAGAGGGCTTCACTCGGGGCGACTCAAGTAAAAAGCGTTTTATTTTGTTCAAAGTCTTTTTTTTTTCAGTTTAATTCCGAGATAAAACAAACAGCAAAACGCGGTGTCAGCGTTTTTTGATATGTCGAGTTTTGCTGATTTTATTGACGACCAAAGTTGAAATTTCGACCAACATTCGGACAAAATAAGTCATAAAATCGAAGCCAGAAAATAAACAAAAAAACGCCGACACCACTTTGCTGGAAATTTATCTCGGAATCGAACTACGAAATTTTTTTTGAACAAAATCAAACGCTTTGTTCTTAAGTCGCCCAGAGTGAAGCTTTCTGGTTTTACTTGCAACTATTATTGGCTTGTCTTTATCGCAAAATCAAATACAACATTGTATTCTACAAATTAATAGCTTTCTAACGATATCTATTTTATTTTTGTGGCATAAACTCTGACGAATTGAGAGAACTTCACCGAAATGACCCTGCAAACCTTAATGAACACCTTAAGTGTGGCCGTTTAAAACAGGATAAACATAGGACTGCGGCCGCTAAAAGTGCATATGCAACAAAATGTTCAAGTTGAAGAAACGTTAAAGTAATTAAAATAAAGATTGGGATTACTTCGTTTGATTGATTGTGAAAGTTTCAGAGCAAATAATAATTATTACATTGAAAAATATGTTAGTATAACGTTCAACAGGCTTTTGGCCCGGAAAGTTGAGACGTATTTTATACCACAACTAATGACACTACCATGCAGGATCTACACGAATTGCTATTGTTATTGAACAGATTGTTCAAAACACTATTTAGAAAACTAAACTCTCGGGGGAAAGTGTTTACAAAGGTGTGTAAAATTTAATCATACCGAGTTATTTGCTTTAAATTATACATATAGTTGATGCGGTATTCAACTTAGTAAGTCATCTAGCTTATGATGATTATACTGTCGATTTTCTACTGTGGCGATTTTCGACACCTAAAATATGTTCGGGAATAGTTCACTTGTAAAAGTTTGTAAAAGTTTCTGACTACAAAATTAACGAATTAAATAATTAAAATTTTGTTATTTTTAGCTACAGTACAACATCGTCACTCTCTGGGGTAACACATCATGCTACGTCATTCATTGGATGTGACAATCACGAGGTTTGTATAATAGTTATGAAAAAATATAGACATATAATCACTTGAAAATCTACATGTTTGGTGTTAAGGGAAAAACACAACCACATATGCTTCCATTGATTTGGTTGGATAATACAGGCAAGTCATTATGCACAAGCACAACGTCAAAAATTTTAATTTACATATCAAACAACCTGAAATATTTCAACAACGAACCAAGGAAACGGAAAACTGAAAAAGATTTTACTCTATCATTTTAAGTATTATTTCAAATAGGCACTTTAAAAAACCTAGTTCGCTTCACATAGATAATGAACAATAATTGGACGAGGTTGAGCATAATATCAAGAATTATTCCAGGGCGAAGCCGAAGGCTGAGGCAGATAAACAAACCAAGGCCTTGATACTTCTTGATATGTTGCGATAACCGAGTCCTATAATTGTTTATTTCGCAAAGGACGTGTATCTTGTAACAACAAAGAATATGTTCGTTCGTAAACAACAAAACAACAGCTAAAAATGCAAAGAATAAAGTTTTACAATGTCAACAACGTTTCGATACTAAAATAGAAGTGAAAGTGTGATAATTACGTACCAAAGTGGCGATAAAACTCATTTCTAAAGAGTTGCTTTTTAAAATAATTTTTCTTTTCAAATTCGTAGTTCTGCCACCGCCATGTTTATTTTCGGGCAAGCAGAACGAGCAGCCTATTCTCTGTAGAAATGACGTCATATCTACATGGATAAACACCGATGCCTGTGACATTTGGAAGTAACAGAGTGTATTTAGCCAATCAAAATTGAAATAGCACTAACATTGTATAGTAATTTAATCTCTCTGTTTTAATATGTATTGCAGTGTTGTGCTTGTTATGGTCCGAAGGGAGGAAGAAATAACTACTGCGGTCCAGTGTGTACATCAATTAATGGAGGAACTGTGACTAAAGAAGCTTATGTGTGGTTCTGGATTAGAGGAAGTGTGCCAAAGCGTGTTTGGAGAAGATGTATGGAATTTAAGATGAAGAGTAGTGATGGAAAAATTGAGACGTATTTCATTGATCGAACCACTGGAACTGCGCATAAGGTAATTAGTAGTATAGACCCTTTAATAAGTGCAGGGTACGTCATTTTACGCCATTGACGTCATTTTCAGCTTTTTTAATTCTACTGAAAATATACAAAGGCTAACACAATAAACAAAATTGAAAAAAAATTAAAAGAAAAATTGAAAGGAAATTGACGTCATAGGACGAAAATCACGTATTCTATACTTATTAGAAGGATCTATACTTTAGACCGTTTTGGGGTTTTCACAATACTAGTGGTATATAAGTATTACGTTATTCTTAATTGATAGTGTACCACAAGTCGTTTAAGAAGTGAAAATATGTCCATTATAAAATAGACAGCCATTTTGAATTTTTTGGACGGTTACTATGGTAACATTAATTTGCACTCTCTAGAGTGTAATGGGTTTGTCTCAATCAGCGAGTAATTGAACTCCTCTCAACCAATCAGAACGCAGTAATTTTGTCATTCATATTATAAGTCTAACAATACAAAACGTGAAAACGTTTCTCTCTGACGAAGGGCCTTCGCTCGAAACGTTAGATTCCTACGTTCTCTGTTTCGGCAGTATATCTAACCTAAGTTACTATATTAATAAACTATATTACCACATTTTTGTTTTCAGGGTCTATGTTCCAACCAATTCCAAGCACTTTTAAATGAAGGCGTAAGTATCTTAATTACAAAAATCTCCCGAAGAATAGACTGCTAAAGTCAACCGAAAAATTTCGGCTGACTCGAGCGGGATTTGAACTCCGGGTTTCCGCTCCGCCGCTCTACCTGTTGAGCTATCGAGCCGCACAGGGAGTTTTATCCAACTTAAGTGCACGAGATACTCTCGCGACAACTTAACGCTTTTCCGTGAGGAAGTGCAGTGTTTCAATTCTATTACAGAACCATCCTCAGTCCTCAGAGAAACTTGAGAAAATTTTTCATGATTTCTTACACTGCTAAAGTCAACCGAAATATTTCGGCTGACTCGAGCGGGATTTGAATCGGACCAAAATCCCAAAAGTAATGAAAACCAGATATTAAAGAGACATGGGATGAGCAACATGACGTAGCTTAAGGAACGTGAAGTTTTCTCTCTTCAAGTCCAATTTTTCGAACACCCAAAAACAACACATCAATTTGGCATTTTCGCTTCGATAGTATATACAACGGAATAAACCCGGAAGATATTACACTGTGAGAACATTCTGTCTCTTAAGCTAGGTCGCGTCATGTAGGTACCAGACCCTTTGCAATTTGCAGAAATTTCTCGCGGGGGATTCAAATAGGATTTCTCTATTTTTGAAGAGAGATATCTCCAAAACGAATGAACCAAATTAACAAAAGGTACACTATGCGTACATCTATCTGCGCCAAAATTAGCCTAGCACCCACGTTACCCTTGCACCCGGGTTACCCTAGCTCTAGTACATTTCTTATTTCTAGTTCGGTCGTGTTTACAAGGACGCTAGGTTTACCATAGTAGCCGGGTTATTGTTTGTCCTTGTAAACGCGTTTGGTAGTGATAACTCGTCTACCCAGGACAACTTTTTACTAGTTCCAGGCTTCTTGTTATTAGTATTTGAAAGCCATGTCTAATAAAGTTTATCCAGGCAGCAGTGTAACCCTACCTATGAAATTTTACTTGTAAACCCGGGTTAACTTTGGCCAGCTACCTCCTTGTAAACAGGCCCTAAAAGACACTCCCGACTTTGCTTTCACTATTATTATTATTCACCATTGTTCGCACCCATTGAAGCAAATTCGGGAAGTGGCTATTAATCCAGTTCAGTTAACTTAATAAGCGAATGAGATGAAAGGTCAATCCTTCGATATTAAAAATATATCGTGAGGCAAATCGTGGCTATTTAGATACAACTTACAGCAACCTATTTAAAGGTCAACTCAAGGCAAATTATTTTTCCGGCTTGTTATATGCAGTAAAGTATGGAGAATACGAATATGATAGCAAACCGTACTTTTTGTTGATTTCTGAATTTTTTAACGACGTATTCTAAAAAAAACCGTGTTGTATAAAGAGTCTGGTACTAGCAAGTTTGTGACGTAAACAGTTGAACCAGGACGATTGAAATAATAAGAAAAGCTGATTTATGATGATAACTTGTGCAAGTTTCCAACCACACATGTATTAAAGTATTTGACGCTTTTCGAGTGTGTTTACTTTAATGGATCGTAAAATCGTTCCTCCGTTTACGTCACACACTTGCTAGTGCCAGACTCTTTATACAACACGGCTTTTCATAAAAATACTTCAAAATTCGTCGATTCAACATCCCAAAATCAACGGGAAATGTTTTTTCCCATCATATTTGGATTCTACGTGCTTTAATACATGTATAAAGCGAAAAATGTAATTTGCCTTGAGTTGACCTTTAAATAAGCAGTCAATGAGTACAAGTGTGTACTGCTATTAATAAACTTGATTGCATTAAAGCTGTAGAATGATGCTACCGGTTGTGAAATATATACTTGTAAGTTTCCTCCAAAGAGAATTGTTTGTCTTCCGAAGAGGATTGCTTGTCCCTTGAAGACGCTTCTTCATAAACACGTGTTGACCTGACTCGATAAATCGCCCAATGAGTTGAAAACCTTTTGTCAACTCTTCAATCATTCTGTTAACGCACAAAAACTGTGGTAGATCACACTTTCAAGTTTACTATAAGTGATGTTAAAAAATACTTGCCATTTGTATCAGCAATATTGTCTTTCTTCGAAAATAGTGTTGCTCTTTGACTAGCTTCGAATTCGTACAATATATAAATATGGCGACGAAATAATATTATAAACACGATCGGGATTAAAGAATACTTGTTTCCATCGTTCAAACTGACAGCTCGTACGTTGACGCCAAAAAATTCTGAGCTTCGATTGTCCCCGATGTAATTGTCACGCATTAGTTAGAGTTACACCACAACACAACACAACACACACTACAGGTCAGTGGTTACACAAAAAAGTTAACACACACACACATGCAACACGATAGCAATATATCTGCTGCGCAGATACAAAAACTGTAAAAGAACTAGTCAGCTATTTTTGTCTACTTTACACAAAACGCTAAAAACGTTCTAGAGGTTATAGGCACTTTAAATAATTCAGCAGCATAACGTTTACGGAAGCTGTTTTCCCCTAAAACCATTTTTATCGCTAAATTTTTGGTTTAATATACCTTGGAACATGCTCGCTATTTGCGGTATCATCTGGATGGCAAGTGCCACGTGGCACGAAATAGGATAAAATACTCCCCCAAAACAGAAAAGAAATCATAAGTAAGAGAAATAAGATTAGGGTTAAGCAGCAGTTATGTCACTTGTTGGATCAAACTTTCTCAAATTACTAACTAATAATATAATTTAAAGTGAAAAGGTAAGCTACCTAGATTTTTAGCAACGAAATACTGACGTTTCGAGGGTAACCCTTTATCAGAGTAAAAATGTGATGAGTATAATGTGGAATAATTATTGTGGGACAGCGAACTTGGGAGGAGGAGAATATTAGGTACTACTCCGAGTACGAACCATACCGGATGAGGAGAGAAAAACTCTACTCGACCGAGGCTGGGATTCGAACACGGGAATAAGATGGGGAATTGGTTCTCTCGGTATTGAAGAAACACCTTATTAAGATGGGAAGCTGGGTCTCTCGATATATTGAGAAAACTAGATTTCAGTTTCGAAATATCGAATCACGACCTGCTCCCAACTTGACCATGCAGCTCACTCGTTAAAGCGTCGAAATAGTAAACCGAAGGTCGCGGGTTCGAATCTCATCGCGGTCGAGTAGAGTTTTTCTCTACTTACCCTATATGGTTCGTCACTCGGAGTAGCACCGAGTATGGTGTGATTTGACAAAGTGAAAATGATTACGCAATCCCCTCTCTTTCTCTTACAGACATTAACCGTGTCAGACAAAGACAACCTAGAGAAGCTTCCCCAGGTTCCAGGTCTTCTCTCGTACAGCAAAGACAACAGACAGCTTTACGTAAACGAGGGACATCAATGGGAGGCTCTGAGCAAAGAGAAAGAGGTAAAGATCCTCAGTTCCTGCGTTTCATTGGCAAGTCCAAGTTTCTAAAGACGGTGTTGCACTACGCATTTTTTCGTGCAACTTATCGCAAACGGCCAAATTTATTGCAATTTTGCCTGCAACGGCTAAATCTCTTTCATGGCAGGTGCATGAGTAGGGGTGTTACACTATGCAATTTTTCTTGCAACCTGTCTTGCAAAGTTGTTAAGAGAAAAGATGGATATGCTAGCTCGAATATGAAAATTGAGTGCAATTTTTGGTAGTAAAACAGCTCAAAGAACATTTGCACTCAATTCTCGTATTCCAGCTAGCGCTATAGCATGGGATAACTCTTACTTAACATGCATTACGACATTAACATATATTATCATACTTGCAGTGATGTCATACATCGAACTCAAGCTACGTTCAAATCATCCAAGTCCCTGTAGCTCTATGGTTAGAGCTTCTAACCGGCGATCAGTAGGTGATCAGTATAGTTTAAGGGGGGGGGGGGGGGGGGCACATGCAGTTGTCGTGTGCTGTTATGGCGCTGCCTCTCACCACTGCAGTGTAAAGTTAAGCCAGGTAGGACAGGGTTAGTACTTGGATGGGTGACCGTCTGGGAATAACCCCGTTTTCAAGCTTGAGACTCATGTGAGTAGAGTTTAGATGGTCTCTCCTTTGCTTCGAGGGTTTTCGCCAGGTTCTCCGTAAAACTAACACCTAGATCTTAGCTGTAATCCGTGGTCCAACATGTGTCGTATGGCGGCTGCCTGGCGCGCCTTTAATATCCCTTCGACTCGGTAATGTTAAATTTCGATATGTAAATTGCTCTTGAAGAGCCCCTTGTGGGAAGAAGTAATTGAAATATGTATGTATGTATATGTATGTATCGGTTCTAGTACCGCTTGAGAACCTAGAAAATTTTCCGAGTAAATAAAATAACTCGAAGGACATTTGCACTCAATTGTCTCGCGCGAAGGTGACCGAAGAGAACTGGTCAGAACGGTTTACAAAGCGTATTTTTATTTTAATGACTGATCGCGCAAACTGTTGTGAGATAAGCTGCAAGAAGAGTGTTACACTGTGCGATGCTTCAATAATCCATTGAAGCGTTGCGACAATCGTTGCAAAAAGTAGAACTTGATTCTACTTCGTGCAACGCTCGCCGTAACAAAAATGTTCCGACACTTGGTGATTGCGGAGTATGTTATACGCCAGACAATTCTCATGCAACTTGCGTCGCAACAAAATTGCGAGACAATTAGTTGCATGGAAGATTGCAGCATATAACACCGCCGGTTTCCACTGGCGGATTTTGTCGCACGAAGCGACCTTTTTCTTTTGTCTTATGAACTCTCGAGTGGAAGTAATTAGAAATCTATTCCAATCTACTCAATTTTAACAAAAGAAATGTCGCTTCGCACGACAAAATTAGCCAGTGGAAAACCGGCTTAAGACATTAGTTAATCGTCCTCGTTCCTCGGTAAACTGGAAAGCGCAGGCCCTGGTCAAATACATATAGGTCGGGCGTATGATTGGCTGCACCAAGGTTATTGTGTAAAACATGATGTGTGCAAACACATTTTAAACCGTTAAACAACACTGTCAATAGAGCGAAGATTATGGCTCAGTTAACACCGAAAAAGTCTACGGATAATGGCGACAAAGAAAGATTCCCAAAGCGAGTTAGAACTGCGATAAATTCCATCATTTCTTCTCAAAATCGAACGATTTTAAACATAGCATGACTCGGTGACTCGTCCCTCAGCGACGCCAAATGGTGGTAACTTTCCTTTCAAATCAATCTCTTAAGATTTAGGAGACAAGATACGGCGGCCGTGTTGGAAGAAAATATACTCCAAATACAATAGCTGCTAAAATGAGATTCTATTGTTACAATTCCTCCAACATGGCGGCCATGACGTCAGGTGCAAAACAAGAATAAACTAAGCTTTCGAATGGAATTTTGGCAAAAGAAATCGTACTATTTTATCCAGCGGGAAGAACAGTAAACACCAAAACTTTTTGTACTTTATAATAAAGCAATCTTTCTTCAAATAGACCTCTTGCACATAATGACAAAACGGTGTTTCGGACAACAGATTTTGTTGGCACCTTGTTTATAAGGAGGTAAATTATGATCAGTGAATTATTAGTTTATGTTGAGTGACATGTATAATCTATTTTGTATGATTTACAATTCATTTTTAAAGGTTGAGAGTTTAAAGGCGGAGATCAAGAGCATCGAGGAAAAACTGTACAGTGGTTAGTGCCACACACCCACGTCTTATATAATATGTACACACATATAAATAGAAAAGTAATAGACCTCTTGCACATGACGTCAAAAGGAAGAACTAGAGGACAACTTCAAGTCTTGACGTTCAACAAAACAAACAATAAATGAAAATTTCATTATTTATATAAGCATTTGTAGGTTTACAACATATTTACATCCAGAAACATTTAATAAGATATACTATCGCCTGCAAAGCTTTAAAAAAACTTCATTGTTTTTAAGCATTTGTCCTCCACCAAAGGAATAAGTGCAAGTGGTCTATTGCAATAACTGATAACACGGATGTGAGGGATCCCACAAAGAGAGCAAGTTTTTGGGCTTATATTAGAGACTTTTTATGCCTGTAAGAGACTTGCAAACCTTGTTGCATAAATGCCATATGCTTGCCCTCAAGTTCTTATATTTAACAAATAAAACATAAAGCTTCGTGCATATGTGCATATTATAAAGGTTCGTTTGACGTCATTTGAACACGAAAGTTGAGTAGAGGCACTAGGCAATAGTCGAGTGCCTTTATTCTTCTTTCAAATTACGTCAAACAAACCAAACCTTTATAAGAGTAGATAATCATATGCACAGAACCGGTGTGGCGGTCTGAGATTGTACCGTGCTGAGATTGACCTGCACATGCGCATTGATAGCTTGCGCCTGCGGTAGTGTCTGCGGTGAACATACCGTGCTGAGATTGCTCACTCACTCACCAAAACATTCTACGCTCTTCGGAAATCGGAATTACATCTCACTGTTGGATAAAGATTTTTGAAGCTACCCTTTATACCTTGACCGTCTCAATTAGGCAGTTGGAGTTCATCTTTAATAAAGGTAAGGGTCTGTTGACAATTTCTTTCTTAACTTTAAAAATAATTTGGTAGGTCTAGGATGTTTTTTCAGCACAGAGCTTGTTGCACTGACTGCACGTGTCTATACAAATTGTGTATAAGAAGTTACCATTAATTTTTCGTAGGAGACTCAGGAAAACGCATTTTTTGACTTGCTAAATACATGTTTTACCTGCTGTTATATGTATTACCTAATATATAGTCATATAAACAACTTTTGTCTCTGCTTTTTGAAAACACGTGTTGTTTTTATATGTCGAGGTATTATGTCTAGTATATTAGTATAATATAAATGGCATGCAAGCACTCTGAGTGTCATTTTAACGTCTATATTTAGTTTTAAGACTTAATTTTAATTACAATTTGACAATGATATTTTCTATTTGCTTTCAGTACTAGTTACACATTGTGAAAAATGGTTACAACACCTAAGAAGGTTTCAGCTACTGCAGCAAATGATGGTGAAAATGAAGACGTTTCCAGCAGGGGCGGCGTGGCTCTCAAATAGGGCCCGGGAAATGATATGCTAGGGGCCCACTTTTAGGGCGGGGGGTGTAAAATTGGGGTGTGGAAACAGCTACCAATAAAAAAGGATAAATTGTAAATGAGAATGCAGAAACTTTATCTTCATTAAGCTAAAAACCTAGAAGAAACTGTATTTAGTGTGATTACGTAATGGAATGTGCGTCTCTAATATTTACTCTAATATTTACTCTAATATTTACTCTAATATTTACTCTGATGGTGGAAACTGGAAATAGTTTGTTCGGGTTGATTTGAGCTAGAGAACACTTCGTTGACTTTCGATACTGCATCGCCATCAATTTCCTCAAGTTCATCATTTGAAGTTGGCAGAATTCCTAACGTGTTAGCTGTTGTTAGCTCGTCACCTGGGCCAAGCGGAGGTGGGATTTCTACACAAAATGTCACTAGGTCAGACTTATTTATTTCGTCATTGCGCATTTTCAACGAGCACGTAAACAAGACTCGTCATTTTCGATAATCTGTCATTCTTTCTTAACTTCCAATAACGTAATAGTGTAATAGCGCACGAGATGAAATTCACACATACGTCAGATGATTGAAATTTGAAATTCTACCCGGCATTTGGGCGGAAACTACCGAAGAGTGTTGCGCCCGCGGCACAACTTCGCTCAGGTTTCATACAAATTATATCCCGTAATAACCGTATAGCGGTATATAGAAACTTAGAAATTTAAAAACGAATGAAACAATAATATATTTGCGGTTCCTATCAAGTTTTTGAGTGAATGCGCAAAAGAAAGCTGGTGTAGACCACCGTAACGTATTTAAGAATTTGAAGTTTTCTATTTGCGCGAGCGCAGGTGCCAGGTGGCAGTCGGCCCGAACTTAAGTGCCTAACAAAGCTTAACTCAAGCGCTTCAACATTAGATTACCCAAATTGAAAAATCAATTTAATAACTATATCAGTATATCACTAAACATTCTTTAACCAATATGTAGTAATAAAGATACAAATAAATAAGTTGCCGAGCTGTTGTAAGGTAAGCCTTTAGCCATGGGCACAATTTATTATAAATTACCTGTTGAGGACTGTTGTTTCATTGGCTTTGAAGGACGTTAGCGGTTTCACATTCTTCGAGCTTTCAAATAAGAGCTTTGTTTCTTGTTCTCGTCGCTTTTGAGACCCACTTTTATGTTTTTTCTTAGGAAGAACATTCCCAGAATCACGCGTTCTATGCGCTCTTTTGTCAGCCATTTACAGTCAAAGACTACGGCATATTTATGGCTTCAATACGCGCAAATGCGCAATGAAATAATGTGAACTCTGTTACTCAGACCGGAAGTATATGCTTGACGGGTACCGCAGGGCTCGGGGCCCTAGCTGGCCAATAATTGGAGCCATCGTTACTCGTCAGTGAAATATAATTGGCAACCTGCAGGGCCTCCAGCACTGAGCACACAGCAGTTTTAAATTTCACAACTATACACGTTTACGCGCAAACGCGCTTTCGCACACGACCGAACGCTTTACTCCAGGGCCGTTTTACACATCATCGGGGTCCATCTTTCTTCAAATTTTTAGGGCCCATCAGCTAGAATTCTAGGGGCAAATGGGGCCCACCAGGCTAGAAATCCTTGGGGCCCACCGGGAAATTTCCCGGTCTCCCGGTGGGCCACGCCGCCCCTGGTTTCCAGAGAGCCTCGGGTGTCAGCTAGTGCAGCAAATGATGGTGGAGATGAGGACATTTCCAGAGAGCCTGAGCATCAACCCACTAGAGAAGAGAGACTCGACAAGCACCGAATGCACTGCCAGAATCTTGCAACATACCTGACAACTAATGTTTGCCCAGCAGGGTTAACAAAGCAAGAAGTCAGGAATATAAAAAACCAGGCTAAAACACACCAGTTGGATTCTAAAAGTAAGATTTTTGTAATTAATGCATAATAGTTTTACTATACCTGTATAGTAAAATAGCAATAGCATAGTTGCTGTTTAATACAGATGGAGTTACAGAACATCAGTATACATCAACTCATCAATTTTTGTTGCATTGACTGTTGAATCTAAACACCATGCAGCCATGAAAACATATATAAAATTGCTGTTTTTCCCTTAAAGCTGAAAAGAGTTCAATGTTATGGTTTTCCATAATTAACCAATGACTGTAAATATAATTTAATAATAATTAATAGGGCCATTACCTATTGATTTGTAACCATAGCTGGCTGACAGTTTTAAGAATTACAAAACAAAACATAAACTGAAGAACACCTCGAAAAAATCCAAAATATGAGCTAAAACAAGATAAAAGTGCACATAATTATTGATTTGGACAGTGAGTTGTGAATGTTTACACCAGCTTTTCATCTGATTTGTCAAGATTTTTTTCCTCAATGTAATAAAACACCAACTGGATTCATCTTCATCCAATATGACAAAATATCTAAGTCTGACATATTGCAATATGAGGCTTCATCTTCTGTCTCGCCCAATATTGAGTTCTTGATTTATTCATTTATCGATAATATTCAATTATATACCTTATTTATATTTTATTTCAGGGAAAGAGCTGGTATATGTTGGGGCTAAGAAGGATACAAGGAAGAAAGTTGTGACAGAACTTCAAGAAATAACAGAAATCCTTCACCAATACCACTCTAACCCAATGGGTGGATACAGTGGGATAAACAATCGAACCAGTACCTGTTAAACCAGCCACCCTCAAGAAAGACATTTCCCAGCTTCTACCAATTATTCAAAATGGAGAGTGGTTGAGTGATGAACATATTGACCATGCACAAGCTATGCTTAAAAAGCATTTTCCATACATTGGAGGCCAACAGGCAGTGTGGGTATTCATTTCTGAGGGCTGTCAATCTGTTGGTACTCCTCAAGAGGATTTCGTGCAAATTTTAATTATTGGTGGTAATCATTGGATTACTGTCAGCAATATTGGCTGCCCTAAAGACACAATAACAATTTATGATTCTTTGTACAATGATATCAGCCCTTCGTGTAAAGCCAAATTCCTAAGGCAAATGGCTTACATGCTGATGCCAACATCAAAGCATGTTACTCTCCAGTGGGCAGATATGCAGAAGCAAAAAGGAGGTTCTGACTGTGGACTATACGCCATTGCGGTAGCAACCAGTTTGTGTTTCGGCATTTTGCCACAAGATTTAGCTTGGGAGCAGGATAAAATGCAACATCATTTGTCAATGTGCTTCCAACAAGGAGATCTGTCATTCTTTCCGCAGTCGTCAATGGTTCGACAACACCAAGCCCACCATTGGCTTGAGAAATTTGAAGTTTTCTGCCATTGCAGACAACCATTCACGAAAAATGTCTTCATGGTTCAATGTGACAATTGCCAGGATTGGTTCCACCGTGGATGCCAAAGAATTCCAAGAAAGGTTAATAAGAACACCCCCTTTATTTGTAAAAACTGTAAATAGAGTAGGTTTTTTTTTAGATTCCACACATACGTTGGTGGGGCAATGACTTGTGTAAATAGAATCTAATCCATAAATGTAAATATTGTATATATTGTACATTTATTAGCATCAGATTTATTGTATTTAATTAAGAACTTCTTAATCTTTATCCATTAAGGGGTAAGGGCACATCAGGGCTCATCACTTACTAAGTGAATAAAATCGTCTAATGTTAGCCTGAATAAAATTTAAGTGCACCCTTACCCCATAATGGGTTAATATAAAAATCAATGCCCAGCAAAATATGCGAAGTAAAGCCATGAACCGTAAAGTTTGAAAATAATTTTATTAGATCTAATGTTTCATTGCTTAATGCAGCATCTTCAGAGAATAAAGCTGGGCATTAATTTTTATATTAAGATTACGATACCCACCTGGTTTATCAATAGCAATACAATTTTAAAAACTTTTGATGTTTTTAAGTAATATATCAACAACGAGTTTGAGTGTTTCATCAGGGGATCCAAACACGAGAAAACATGATGAAACATGTGTGTGATGAAACATCATGTCCCCTGATGAAACACGCTAAATGAGTTGTTGATATGGCATCTCAATCGAGTGATCTCAATTGAAAAATGAAACCTCATGAGATTTTATTCATGAGTGTGTAAAATTTATTCATACACCAACTTGTTTATGGTTTTCATCTAACAACTGTTTTACGTGAATATCCAACCTCAGTCATGTGATGAAGTGATTTGATTAGCTAATTGGCTCATGAATTATTAGTGAGTTTGAGATGCTTATGTAAACTTGTTATATTTAATTGGCAGACAGTTTTATAAATTTTCGAATGCACTTTACCTTGCTCATTGCTGCAATTTTTCTGACTATTACAGATGTACATTCAAACTATTTTGGAAGAGCATATTGATGAGTACAGCAATTGTTTTCTAGGAGGGGGCACTGCTTACAGTTGCAAGGAAATTCTCTTGCATCCTTAAAACTTGTTGGCCCAGTGAACTTGTAATCTGTGACTTTTGTATATCTCCGAAATATTTATGCATGATGATGTCACGGTACAGCATTAGTGTCGATTGATCGCAGACTTGTTGTTCTGGTGCTTCCAGGGGGGAGCGGTTGAGCAGCAGTCTGATTCGCAGACTAGGTGGGGCAGTGATGTGAAAATTCGGTCCCATTCCGCATATCGGTGGGTTCTGTAATATTTTCTTATTACATATTTTAATTATTAGTGTTTACATACTGTTTTTCAATATTACATGCTATTTCTCCATATTTTATGGAGCTATGAAAATATTTGTTAAAATGAATAAAGTAAGATGGTAAGTGGTCCAAAGTGGTGTAAGGTGGGGTATGTGGTCCAAAGTGGGAGAAAGGTGGGATGTAGTGATCTAAGGTGGGGTACATGGTCCAAAGTGGGGAAAGGTGGGATATAGTGATCTAAGGTGGGGTACGGGGTCCAAAGTGGGATATAGTGATCTAAGGTGGGGTCATACACAATTCATACACAATTCGGACAACAAGAACATGGAACATACTACCAAAAACGATTACAACAAAAAATATCACACTCTCAAACTTCAAGAAGTTACTATTTTACTATATTAACGCACTTAACAACACATATGATGTAGGCGACCCACGAACATGGAAAAGCATATGTTTAAAATGCAACACAGCTTGAAGCCTTATGAACCCAACATCGTGTTGCTTTTAGTAGATATCGTAGTAAATTTAATGTATTTAATATATGTTGTATATCGTTATGTATTTTTAAAGTAACAGTTAAATCGAACTTGTTTTTGGGGCCGCAGTAATTGGCACTAGCTGTTGCGGTTACCCAGCCTATTGTCTTAATGTTTGTATTTATGTTTGTAATGTGTATGGCAAAGTTATTAAAATAAATAAATAAAATAAGTGTTCCAAAGTGGGGAAAGGTGGGATATAGTGATCTAAGGTGGGGTACAGGGTCCAAAGTGGGGTATTAAAGATGGAATATAGTGATGGAATATTTCAGCCTATTCCTTTTTATTCATTTGCATTCAAAAAGCCTCTCCATTCTCTCCAGCTACTTTTTAGACATAAGCTAAGATAACAACTTACAAGATTACACTGTTTTTAATATCCACATTACAAAGAGCCGAAAGACTGCATAAAATGATTGCGTATAATAACTGCCAGTCCTCTTGGTCGATACTTGACATATTAAAGAACAGTGACAAAATTTTTCCATTGTCATTATTCAACAGTTAAAATAACTGTTAATTAAATAGAACTTGAGTGAAAATGTTATTTGCCAGAAATTTTTTAAACCATTGTTGACTGTTAAATTTTACAAATATACAATCATTTATTATTATTAGGTTTATTTTTATCTAACATAATTTGTTATAGAGATGTATCTAGTATTTTCTCAGAATAGGCCAAATACCAGTGGGTATAAAGAACTGACAAATTAAGCAAGCAGTTTACCAAACTTCTAAGTTTAATGTAATTTAATATTGATAAACAGTTGATAAAAGTAAATTAAAACAGTCACCTTATCTTGGTCCCCTTCCCGACTTGAATGTAAAATAACGCTTTACATCAAAGTGCTCTTTACATCAAAGTGGTAGTTAATTCACAAGCAGAACTTGACTGTCAAGCCTTAAGACTGTTAAGTGGAAGACATAACTGGTTACATTAATACAGTGCAGCAGCAATAACTTGCCCTTCTTGAAAGGCAAACTTTCGTTTTATAGGAGTATTCAACGACAATGAACAAAGTGGGTAGACTTGACAGATAACATAAATTTCTTTGCACAATTTGAGATACAATCCCATCAAACGATGTATACAATCTCAGACTGCTCCAAACTCAGACCGTTTCGACGCGTGCGGAGATTGCAACCGCTGGTTCGAGCATGCGCACTACTTAGTTTACAATCTCAGCACGGTGACAATCTCAGACCGCCACACCGGTATGTTTTATTTGTTTTATAGAATAAGTATAGGGGGGGGGGGGGGGGGGGGAACAAGCTAAAAGTTGGACAGTACGCTTGGCTGGCTTTTCCGGCCAGCTACATCATTCATGATCTTCATAGTCATATAAATGCACGGAGCCCAGCCAATCAGAGTGTGTGTCGAGGACACCTTATTTTATGGTACATCTAACTTTGTTTTGGATGTTTTGACCAGGGTGGCATAATTCGATATGCCTTTATGCCAGATCTAATTTAGTACTGAACACTTTAGGACCTTAAACGGGACTACAGTCCGTTTTGCGCATGCCCATGATTATTTACCACCTTTTTATTTGAGTCCTTATCATTTTGATAAAATATTATCAATAGTATTGTATTTAATATTATTATTATTCAGGTAGCTTTCTTCTTTAAATTCTCTCCACCTTCGAAAAGTATCAAATAAATATATACCTTAGAGGCATCTCTGCTGGTATAATATTGTTTCCTGCTGCTACCCATGCTTGACGAATGTGACTATATTGACCAAGCAGAATAAGAACGAGCATACTAGTAAAGACCAAGTCAGGCTAAAATGGTTCTTATATGTTGGGTGTGTAGTGATAAATCAGGCTGATAGGTTCTTAACAAGTTCCTATCAATAGGACAAAAACAATTGTTCCTGATATGGTGTATTTCCTTATAGAGTACATGCATCTGGTTAAAAAAAGAGTGTATTAATATATCCAGAACACAATGTATTACATTAGTTATAGTCTGAGAAAACAGACGTTCTTTCGCTCCTTGGGGCACTCGCGAGCGAAAGAACGTCTGCTTTCTCAGGCTACACTAATTATTTCTATATAGAAGCGAATGAACAATAGAATACCACCATTTAGTATAAAATGGTACCATTTTTTCAGGCATTAATTTAGTATTAGTGCTCTAATATAATATCTGTTCCAAAAACCCTTAAAGCATGCTGTGTACCTGTGCGTTCTGAGCGCTTAGTAATTTTGCGCATAAGAAACTGCTTCATATATTTTGTCAGGTTAAATTATTATATATACAACGTTTTCTTACAATGTTTTCTTCTTCCGCACTATTCCGAGTTTCACGCACGGAGCACTACTGCATGTCTGTGATTTTTTAATGCTGGTATAAATATTGTAATTTCTTTTTCAAAGTGGCACCATCCTGTACCGAATTAAGAAAGAAGTATCCCCACCTAGCAAGCGGATTTTACAAGATACTCCCAAAAGGAAATAAGGACATACCTTTAGACGTTTTCTGTGATATGACATCGAAAAATAGAGTTGGGGTGACAATCATTGGACACAACAGTGAGCAAAGGACAAAAGTACAGGGATATGAGGCACCAGGATCATACAGGAGAAAGACTGTTTACAAAGCCAGTCTAGATGATATAGCTGCGCTCACTAAAATCTCGAAGCAATGCGAACAGTTTATCAAATATGAGTGTGTTGGCTCTGGTATAATGTTTGGGAAGCGTTTTGGTTGGTGGGTGTCCCGACAAGGTTCACAAATGACCTACTGGGGAGGTGCCGCAGTTAACAGTGGTAAATGTGCGTGTGGAATGACCAATTCATGTGCTGCTGGTCGAAAATGTAACTGCGATGCGGGTGGTGATGGAAAGCTTCATGTAGATGAAGACAGTGGATTTTTGACCGACAAAAGCACATTGCCAGTGACCGAGCTGAGGTTTGGTGACACTGGTAATCTAGGAGAACATGGCTATCACACCCTTGGTAAACTGTTATGTTGGGGATAAATACAATATATAGGGCCCGGTTCAGACGTCGAAGTCCTCACGGGAATTAACATTCAAGCAATAAACTTTACTAAAATGTAGTCTTTTTCCTCAACTTCACCCTTTGCTCATGCATTTTATAACGAAACGTTTAGAAATCACGAAAGCCTAATTAACGCTATTTTGTCTAGATTAACCCTAGCTTTAACGCTCAGCGTCCGATATATCAGCCAGGTGTTCTTTGCCAAGAACAAAAGAATAATTGATCAATAAACTAGAGAATAAAGCAAAAACAACGAGAGAACAAAGAACAAAAGAAATACATTTTAAGGTGGCCCCCTACTGTTTCTTCAAAAGTGGAAAACATGCAAGTTTCAACCTCAGAAAGTACTCATGAATATTTTGTAAAAGAGTGAAACTAACGTTATGCATAGAATAGCGTTCAGGGCATCAAATAATGTTAACAAATAATGTGTTTCAGCCGTTGCTTAGACAGCGACGTTTCAAAACGGCCGTAAATTTACATTTAAGCCAATTTATTTCAAAAACGAGTTCGGTGACCCCCAAATTTTTTTGCATTAAAACATTTCTTTAAGTTTAAGTAATCAATAGTAAGTTTTTAAAAAAATTCTGTAAATCCAAAAAAGAAAACCATAATTTTTCTTCGATAAAAAAATTGGATCTACAGAATTTTCTTAAAATCTGCCTATTGATTACTTAAACTTACAGAAATGTTTTAATGCGGAAAAAATTGGGGGATCACCTAACTCGTTTTTGAAATATACTGAATTAAATGTAAATTTACAGCCATTTTGAGACGTCACTGTTGTCATAGCAACGACTGAAACACTTTATTTGTTAACAGTATTTGATGCCCTGAACGTTATTCTATGCACAACGTTAGTTTCGTTCTTTTGCAAAATATCCATGAACAATTTCTGAAAAAGTTTCTAGAAAAATGGAAAATACAAGTTTGAGAGTCCAAAACACGTGCATAAACAATTCGGGAAAAGAATAAAACTAAATGTTATGCATAGTTAAACATTCTGACAATCAAAAACTCTTACCAAATAAATAGCAACAGTTGTTGCTATGGCAACAATGACGTTTCAAAATGGCTGCCAATTACCCTTCAAATTAATTTAATTCGAAAAATACTTGGGTGACCCATTTTTTTTTTATTAAAACTTTTGTTGAAGTATGAGTAATCAATAGGCCGATTTTAAAAAATTCCGGAAAGATCCAAATTTTTTAAGAATTATTGGCCTATCGATTACCCATACATCAAGAAAAGTTTTAATGGGAAAAATTAGGGGTCACCAAAGTTTTTTCGAATTAAATTAGTTTGAAAGGTAATTGGCAGCCATTTTGAAACGTCATTGTTGCCATAGCAACAACTGTTGCTATTTATTTGGTAACAGTTTTTTATTGTCAGAATATTTAACTATGCATAACATTTAGTTTTATTCTTTTTTCGAATTGTTTATGCACGTGTTTTGGAATCTCAAACTTGTATTTTCCATTTTTCAAGGAACTGTACGGAGCCTCCTTAGCTTAACCCTTTTGCAACTGCATCATTTCTTTTGAAACAATGCAGCCTTTAGTATTTTATTCTGGCTAACGCCACATGATTTTACTCGTCAAGGGGAGAGTTCTCGGGCGCCAATAAAGGCGTTAAAGGAACAATTATATCAAATTGAGAGCTATGGACACTGGTTTTCTTAGTCAGCTGTTACTCTTTGTACAAGGTCTTATAATGCTAACTTATTCTTATAATTTACAACATTGTAATTGTTAAAACGATTAATAAAAATCTGTGTCTGATCATTTGATGTAACTTGTACATCTCTACCATAGGAGGTGTAACTTCTGGGCTGACAATTGATGTGAGTAAATCACTATAAATAATATTGTGAGCATCCACCAACCTCGTCCCCAGGACCATTTGTGTGGGCTGGGCGAAGATGGCGGCCAAGAACAAATGGCCCTGGCACAGGTTGAGCTATCACCACATCTGATTGGTCGAGATAACATTGGATGTTTTAGGTATTCTGATTGGTGGAAACAAGGCGGGTGGCAGGCTAGCTCGCGGGCATTTGTTTATAGGCTCAAATTATATTAAATAAGTGATACCAGAATTGCCGGCTGTTAAAAACAACTTCAAAATGAATGAAAATGTGAGGAAAGCTGGCGAAACACCCGTAAAAACGTCGGAAGAATATGTAATGACGGGTCGTGTCATCTCTGTGCCCTGGCTGCCATACAACGAAGTCCATGGGACGACAATTAAATTTAGAGTGTTTTCTAAATCGGGCGAACGAAAGACTTGGTGAACAAAGTCAAAATGTATTTTGGCTGCAAAAGGAAAGTACACCACAGGGCAGAATTTACATGTTTGGCCATTGAGAAGCAGGTTTTTTTCAAACAAGAATTCTCGACTAAACCACAAACGAAGCCTAAATGTTTATCAAAACGCTGAATTGAATCCACCGAAAACTCACGAAAACAAGGCGGCCCGGCCAGACAACGGCAATCTAGTTTCTTGCGAATTTGGTACAACGGTGAAGCAAATGATAAATACTAAGCATTTACAGATATTTATTAAAAGTGTATTTATTTTAATAATTCGACAATGTATTTGGAAATGAATGTTTTGATTGTTTTCAGTTTGGGTCAGTCAAGCTAAACTAAATATTCAGAAAAAATTGAGCCTGACTAGGCGCGACAAACTTAATGAAGCCTGGGTCCGAGTAAAAAATGCGTCAAAATATGGCGCATTTTTTGCAGCCTGTGCCAGGGCCATTTGTTCCCGCCATTTTGTTTTCGGTCGCCATCTTGGCCCAGCCCCCACAAATGGCCCTGGGGACGAGGTTGAGTATCCACTATTTTCTTCCGCTAGACACTCCGCACTTTCCACCATGCCTATACGAACTAATATAATATTAACCATTCCAGGCACAGCGTCAGGTATCAAATTACCGCTAAATTAATAGTTTTGCGAGAGACAAAAATAAAATATGTGTGCAAAAAATATGTGTTCAAGTTTGTGCCTTCAATAAGATAAGCGTTTCGAACTAACAGGAAGATCTAGGCTCTCAGGGTGTTTACATACTCGAGGCAGCCCCGAATTCAGATGGGACTGACGTTATATCGGATGTGTCTTTGTTGTTTATCCTTTTTATGAGTTCGGCATGAGAGATTCATATTTTCCAGAAAATAAGACATCTTATAAGAAAGTAGTCTTGCGATTATAAAGATTGGCGTTTATAACTTTTCCATATCTCACTTTGTTCTTGAGATATTGAGATATGTTTGTGAGATATTGAGATATGTTTGATATGGAAATTTAAGCCCTTGATCGACGTCACACATGCATAGTGATTTACTGTAGAAAACTGTATATCTTTTCAATTATCAAACAAAATTATTTGAAACATGGTATGCTTAGTGTTGTGAGAGACACGCACGTACAAAATTAGTTTCAAGTAATTTCGTTTGATCATTGCAAAAATATATAACAGTTTTCAATAAGTCAATACGCACATGTGACGTGGTGAAAGGGTTAAATTTGCATATCAGACAGATCTCAACGGATCGTTTTCACTCACGTGATCGGTGGCCCCGTTGGGGTGGTGAAACAGTACAAAATGTTTGAATAAGAATAGAGTTAAATTCCAATAGGATAAAGGTTGTGAACCAATATGGCCGCCATTTCATTGTTTCGGTGCACCAACATGGCCGCCGTGACGTCAGATGAAAACAAAGAATATTTCAATAAGAAGAGAGATATGGAAGAGCTGTAACTTAACTATTCTTCATTATTTTAAGACAACCTTAATTTTTTGTTTCATAAGCACTATAAAAATTTGAAACGTACATAGAGTTTCTATATGTCTCGTTAACACGGAAATCTCAGTACTCAACATATGATAATTCTTTACCTCTTAAGAATGATTCTTTGCATTTTCTTGCTTAACAAAAGAACTAAAAAATAAAAAAGACTAGATTTTAACCCTATGGATCTAGACCAGGCCTTTTTACTCCTAAGGACCGATTACGTAAAGCGAGTTGGCCCGGTTAAAGAGGCTGACTCGTCTGATCAGGATGTGATTTTAAAAATGTCAGAACAACTTAGCTTTATCTTAAACTATATGAAGTACTAAACTATATGTATAAGTAATCGCATGGGACCGAGGAAAATTAAGGTTTAATTTCAAGAGTGTTTTCAAAATTTTACAAAATTGCCCTAGTCGCGAAGCGACGAGGGTAATTTGTAAGATTTTGAACTACACGAGTGAAATTAAACCTTAATTTTACGAGAACTCATGCGATTATGCATGTGTTAATAATATAGCGGGCAAAATTATTCAAGAGCTATGTTATGTCCATAAAATGTCGAAGTACATGTACCTTTATATCACGGTCGGTGCTCGGCAACCGATTCCAATTTTCCTCGCTCTATCTGTGCCTGTTGCTTTCTTTTTGTAAACACGAGCAAAAGTTCGTAAATTTGCTAGTGTATTAATTTTCACTAATAGTTTACACTCCTTCAATAGTTTAAATTAGTTCAAAGTAAACAAAAAAGCATTTTCAGACAAAAAAACCTTGCAGATTTGTTGAAAATAGGTCAGTCCTTTGAGGTTCACTATTGCTAAGTAACAAAGCGACCAATCACATGCAAGTATGGCTGATCAAGAAACCAATCAAGTGCGAGTAATTTTGCCCTGAATTACAAAAAAATGCCCTCTTGAGAAAGTTCTAAAGAAAGTTCTATTGAGAAAGTTTTATTCAATTCTTGCGGATACAACCATGTAAAATTCCGTATTTAGCTGAGCTTTCGTCCTGTGCATATATATGATGCTCAAGACATCATAAGAGCTTGCAAACTGATCAATAGACTACTTTCATAATAGCGATTAATTTGAATATACTTTTGTGTCAGTGCATCTTAATAAGCCTTTCTAGGCCAAGTTTTGTGTGTTTCCAATTCAAAAGAATCTTTGCTTCATAACGAGGCCTAAAAGGCTAATTTAGATGCATATAAAAGACTATTTTAAAGCAGTGGCCAATATGAAAGTGGTCTATATCTTAAATTCAGCATGAAAATCTACTTCCGACGACAGTGAGATACTTTCCGGATTTTACTCCAATATATTCCTACTATGTTTAAGAGAGTTTTCGGTCTAGCTCTATATTTAAATCGTTATATCAATTAAGAATTACTTAGTAACCATTTTTGAGTGATAAAAAGAAGCGTCTTCAAAGCGTATGTTGGTGCAATATCACATACGACGCACAATTATATGGCTGTTGGTTTATTCAATTTTCAAGTTTTCTACACTGTTTTCGCCCATGGAGCTTGCCGTTACTTTACCTGTTAAGTGTTAGCTTATTCGGATCGCTCCTTGTTTACACCAGTTCGGCTTTCATTTGTCGTGTTTTTAGGAATATTTGAATAAATTAAGGCACCTAGTTGATTTCCTTGACCCTATTTGACAATAGTAAACAAAAGTTTCAAGTTTCGATACAAGAGCTCACGTTAAAACGTCCCCTGCGCTGTTGGCTTATTCATTGTTTGAAGGCGTGTTTGGCGAAAACTTCTCAGATTCTCAGGATCACGATCAAACTTGTTTTGCTTTACAATGGGTTGGTTAGCCTCGTATCGCCAGCCGTTCCTGATCGCAGTTATTTGCATTTATCTCGTTTGTGGTCTAACAAAAACAACCAATAAAAAGGTTAGTCAGTAGAATTTTTGTTGTACGTAAACGTATTTTGGTCTTGTTACAAATGGCATACCCTAGAAATCTGTTGGTGGCCGAAAAGTGGATTGGATCTTAAGTCTGCATTTTGTAGACCAATATGTATTGTAGACCAATATGTATTGTAGGCCAATATGTATAGTAGTACGCTATCCATCGCAGACGATAGTGACAGTGCAATAGGTCTAGTTATTGATTATGCACTTATTCACTCTCGTGTGGGCGGCCAAGCCTGCGTTGGAAAGAAAATTTCTTCCACATCTCCCACAAGAGATTGCTGAGACTCAGTACCGTCCCTTATCTAGATCGGTGTTTGTTTTGGTACACTCTTCTTCTCGCTTTTGTTCCACCATTCCTAGAGATTTGTGAACTACCTTTCTCCAACCTGTCTCTCGCTTTCTCTTTCCCATATGTACAACAGACATCGAGCGCGTTTCTGCCTTTGTTACCTCGGCGGGTTTGCGCGATAATTCTAAAATAATTCTATCGCGTTCATTCCGCTTCGACCCGAATAGGACGGCGGTAAGAACTAAGTGGGGATAATTTTTTATCATGTATACTATATAGCAGCATACCTACGTATAATAAGTGTAGTTGTATAGTTGTATGTTATACATCTGGTGTGCTATATATCTAATGCTAATGTGTTTTTACCTTAACTCATTCCTGTCTGAGGGCTTCCCCAGAGGTGAATAAAATCGTCTGGCGTTAGCCAGAATAAAATACCAAAGACCGATTCCGACATGAAAGAGTCAGTAGAGAGATAGTCTATGACTATAACTCATTGATTCCTGACCGAGAGCTAGCCAGAATAAAATACCAAAGACCGATTTGGACAGGAAAGAGTTAATCCAGTTTCCCGTCGGTGGATTTTCTCATTTTCACTGTTATACGAGTAAAATCGTCTGGCGTCAGCTACAGTAAAAAAATTGATTAGAGTCATTACCAGAAATTTGGGACATTTTGCCGCCACGTTCGTAGCCAGTGGTTACTCCCATGATAATAATATACAGTAAATATTATGCGAAAATGCAAACGGCTGCTAAGAACAAAGATCGCCTCTGCTTCAAAGTAAACGAACATGGCTGCAGGCTGCTCGAAAGAGAAGAGACCTCCGTGGCTTCGTCGTTTGTCCTTCTCGCAACTCAACTCCACGTTTAGACATAACGGCCTCCTGCTGATAGACGAAATCGGAGTTTCGACTGTGCATACAATCTGAGTCGGGATAGTTCGTTTACAACATGAGGCTGAAGCAGCCGCAGTAAACATAACATTTCTGATTTCAGAAACCTTTTAATGCTTAGGTATTCTACAAGGATAAAATTTGCTTCTCAATTATCCTTGACAATAATCCTAAACGTAGTGTCTAAAAATAATGAACTCAAAACATGAAAAAATAGTCCCAGCCTATGTTATCTTCCCGTTATGCTTTAATAGACACGATGTAATTTGCATAGGGGCCCAAATTGAAAAGGAAACTAATTTGCATGTGGGCCTAAATAAAACTACGATTTGGTGTATTGCTCAAACACACTGTAAAATCAAGAAAGTTTAAACGCTTTGGGAACCGCAATGTTGTTAGATACGGAGATATTTACGAGTTATATTAGCAGTTCGAACATTGCTAAATACATACCAAGCTCCGCACTTTGCATCATTCGCAAGGAAAGTGGTGTATTTGGCAGATTTGTATCGCATGTTTAGCAGGATTACTATGGCTTACATAACAGAATGAGTCAAATAAGCAGCGTAAATAAATCGATGTTGGGAACCGGCTGTGTATTTCGGTAAGCGAACATTTTTTGTTATAACGTTTCCTTACTTAACTCTTAACAGGAATCGAGCTCCGCAACCGAGAAGTCTATGTCCCTAGTAGGATAAATTTTAAAATTTACGATTTTACTGTATTATTCCTTATACGATTTGGCCGTCATGTTTAATAGCCTATATGCGCCCGCGCGACGCCATCTTGTCCCAAATTTCTGGTAATGTTGAGAGTCGGATTCCGCCCAGAAAGAATTAAGGTCTACCATGCATTGTGGAAAGCTGTGGTAGACTGAAGTATTTTGTTACATATAGCTGTATATTTAGATTATAAGTTAGCTATGCATTTACGCCATTTAGGAAAGATGTATTACTACAACTATCATTTCTTTGGTCACTTTTAAAGCTGTTAAACAACCATACGAATGGAAAAGTTAATGTGATATTACATAGCGAACGGTGACATGGTTAGATTGTTAACAAAGAAAGGAAGTGTAAAGTTTTGAAAAACTGAAACCGGGTCAAAATTGTCTAACAAATTGACCTTTCTAATTAACACGTTCTGTCCTGTCAAGACCCCCCGAAGTTTAATTTCGCTCCGTCATAATTAAAATATTCTGGCAGAGAGGAGAAGAGTAGAGAGACGCCTGCTCATCAGGCGTTTACTCGGGTTACCGATTTCCGAAGTTGCGGTAAGCGCGCTAGTGTGCTTCGGTACTAAGATTTTCCAAAAACAATGTCTGTTTCGTTACTAGTCCTGTTAATCTGTTGGTAGTAGTTATAACCCTAAATAATTCAAAACACTCTTTCTGCCCCACTTTCAAGAAAGTTTCAAATCAATCAGCACAAAAATGGCCCAGAGCTAAACTCGTCTCATAAAATGCAGGAAATGTTTCAAAAACTCGCTATAAAGATCCAATATAGCTCTGAATAAAATATGCAGGAAATCCTTTTAAAAGAAGCGAGAATTTGTGGCCGGTAACACCACGTTTATTTCTTAATTGTTCGACTCAGGCCTTCATCAGAGCAAATACCAACATTGTGTT
Organism: Paragorgia papillata; assembly: GCA_035771165.1. Classification (NCBI taxonomy): domain Eukaryota; kingdom Metazoa; phylum Cnidaria; class Anthozoa; order Scleralcyonacea; family Coralliidae; genus Paragorgia; species Paragorgia papillata. The sequence goes on from JAWNZC010000095.1 coordinate 1,803,039, forward strand.
GGCTCACGTCATATCAAATTAAACAACTAAACGACCAGAATCACGTAATAACGTAATGTAACATATCTTATACGTACTTACGTTTATTCTAAAATTAATTAGATTACATAATGGAATCAAGATTGTTGACCAAAGAGTGGAATGACTGATTATCCTGTGAAATCGTACGATTTTTCAAAACTTCAATAGATTCTCTCATTCCTTGACTTGAAGTAGTGCTTGTCGCTGCCTAAAAGAGAATAATGCTCTTATTTTATATAGTGATCCTACTCCAAACGCATGTTTTGCCACAACAGATTTTTCTGCTGTAAATTTTTCAGATTTTTCTTAATCAGGTTTTTCTTGATTATTCTGGTTGCTTAGTTATTTAGTTGTTTATGTTGACATTTGATCTGACGAAGGCGCAAACATTCAAAAAATTAATCACCCTAAAAATTATTATGTTGATAGAGGAGACATATCAATTCTACACTGAATTTTACGCTCTTTTTTAAGTCACCCGCGGTATATTTCAGTGACTTGTTGTATAGGTAGTTCGATCAAATACTCAATTCAATTCAATTTAATCTTAACAGGATACTTACTAAATGTTCTTCTTTACTAATTAGTGCGTTAAAGCCACCCATGGTCAGCATAAATTGTTTCAAAATAAGAAGGGAGACGATCAAATTCTGATTTGTACAAGGGAAAATGGCGTTTATCGTTGGCAATTTATTGATGGTAAGAGAGTAGGATACTTTATTACTCATAAACAAAATAATGTATAGTTTTGCATAATTTATGCTTGCCGTTTACTATAGCTCACTGGTGTCAGACAGACAGACAGACAGACAGACAGACAGACAGACGGACGGACGGACGGACGGACGGAGTAACTGACTGGAGAGAAACCTGTCTGAATTTTGTAGGTTCTCCTTCCTTGGGAGAGGAGTTTGATCCGGCCAAAGACTGTTCTGATATCGTGGATAATGTACCAGACGCTGACAACGATTTCTATTGGATCTCGTTGGACAAAGGCAATGTCAAGAAGGTAAATACGCTTCAAAATATAAGACATTTAACTCTTTGTCTACCGTATGGTTTGTTTTCAAACCAAACAGTGTTTTACACTTTTACTCTAATACTCTGTCTCAACCATCCACACAGTAATGATTTCCTTTGTGTAGTTTTCCTCATGAATTACTAACGAGTTGAAATGTTGACATAATTTGTTTTGATTGGTTCATTTACTGCGAGTAGTTGCCGCGAGTTAAAAAATAGTTCAAAATTTCCAACTATCTGCCACGAGCGCTAAAAATTCGCAGTGCATGAGCTTGCGAGTACTCCGCAGCGAGCTGCGAGTTGCTTCGTGCGATGACTGGAAATCCGCCTTAACGCCAGACGATTTTTCTTGTAAAGAGAAAGCTCCCGGTAGTCACGGGTAGTGAAGAAGTAAAACAAGTAACATAATGATATGAGCGGCCGAACTACACTTACAATGGTGAGCCGAATATTTTATATTACTTATCCAACACTGAGTTTATATCCTGAGTACTTTATTTAGAGGCCGTAGAAAAGGCAAAAACAAATCATTTTAACCGACAAAAAGCTCAAATTGAGTCACTAGCGTCTGTGACTTTTAATAAAACATTGATGTTTTTTTAATCAATGCTATATCACGATTTACATATATTGATTATGTATTTTTATTTATTTTGAATTTTCCTCATGAATTATAAATAAGTTGGATAAGTAATAGATAAAAATGTGATCTTCATGACTTCACGGCTATAGCCTTTGTAAATGCCTTTGTGAATATTTCACCCTCTTGGCAAACAAGCTAACTGTTAATTTAACTAAAACAGAATTTATGACAATCGGCTCAGACAGTATAATTCGAAATTTAATTCAAACCGTGTGATTTTAGACTAGTCTTGGAGGTTACAAACTTTCCCAAGTAACTTCAAGAAAGTCACTATCATTGATGATAGTTGAATAAACGATTTAACATGCACGTCTGTTAGAACAATGAAATGTGGTGTGTCATGAGATAAACAAAATTATTATTAACTATATATCGTAACTGGTTAATTACGTTCAGGTTTGGTGTGATGTTCATACTGATGGAGGAGGATTTATGTTAATTGGAATGCAAGACAGTCCAGTTTCTTGGAACGTACCAACCAACTCTAGTCCAGTTGACCCGACAGGACCTCCACAATGGACTAGCGTGTTTGGCAACTACAAAGTTGAGAATTTTGCAGTTCAGATTTCAACAAGTAATAACTTCAACGAAACACGAGCACATTGGTAAGACTAAAAAGAAAGAACACATGTTCATTAATAGACTATTTATTAAATTTTAAAAATTATAATTTATTACAGAAATACTCAAATTACATATATTAAAATATAAGTCAAATTAAAAATCTTATATTTATTCAATAATATTTAATTAAGAAGTAATAACAAAATTGTATATAAAAGTAGGTTTATGTTATCGTATAAATAGTAACAGTATTATACCCATGCATATTATCGTTTGCATAAAAAAATAAGCGTAAAAATGGTGGAAGATTATACTGTTCTTTGCTTTCAAATTGCTTTTACACTGCCAGACCTATTCGCATATTTTGATTTAAGATAATTACAAGCTAACTGTCTCGTCTAACTTTACGGCTATATTACAGTTAGCTTGAAGTGATATAGTAAGTTCTAGGTATACATGCCATTGCAGTGCATGTGGTAAGTCGAACTTGGTGTATAATGTAACAAACGTTTGGTAGATGTTCGTCAAACTCAAATACTGAAAAAAATATTTCCCAGACAGAAAAAACCCCTGCAATTGTCTAATGTCCGATTAGACCCTCTAACCATTGAGGCTCGAATAAAAAGTTAAAGTTGTAAATTCAAAGTCATATGTGCTTCCTAAGAGGTATATAGCGTTGCATATGAGATGTAGTTGAAATGATATGATAGGTTGTACGTATACATGTGTTGCATGTGGTACATTTGCGAGCTTGGTGTAATGCAACAGACGTTCAGCGGGAATTCGTCAAGCTTAAGTCCTTAGAAAATATTTCAGACAGGGATCAAACCTGTCTCGGGCGTCAAACTGGTCATTAGAAAATTGCTATAAATGTGCATGAGTATGTGTGTGTAACCTCAGCTCTCCATCCGAGCCTCAGTTAACTCAATGGTTAGAGGGTGTAACCGAGTACTTAAACTGCAACCGAGCTCTGTTGTACGGTCCATTACCATGTTTGTATTTTCAGGTAAAGGTTTAATAAATCGGATCCAACTTCTAAAATTCTCAATTACAATACTGATTTGCATACATGTTAATCGATACAAAACTATCTTTTGTTTATTTAAGGTTGTATAGATTCAATCCTAGACGTCCTTTGGCAAACCTCCTGGATCTAGGTCAAGGTGGATGCACCAATATCCACTCGGGAATTGGTAACGTCGGATACGTTAAAGATATTCTTACAAACACGGTTGTGTTAAGAAACTTCAGCTGTTCAAAGTTCGGGCCCAATGTGGGCCCAAAACTAGGATGGGTATATAACCTTCATGTTTAAACCAATATTTTGTTTGAGATATATCTCTTCACAGATTTCATGTGCATCTAGCAGTAACGTTTATATAATTTCTTCCAGGAAAGAATGAACTATTGCTTTAAACATAACTGTCCAACAGGCTATGCTTTCCTTCCAGGATTTCCCATTAGGCTTGATAGTTATGGATTGTTTAGGTAAGGTTATTCTCTCCATGAATTTAAAGCAAGTATTGTATTCTTGTATGCAACAAATCTTAAATCGTATTGTTTTGCTGAAAAGGGTGTAATTAGAATTGTTAGCGAGGAATCATTTGATGGACACACAGATCCAATTTTTAAATCGCTAAAGAATTTTAAATATAAAACGATCTACTTATTTCTCCTTGCTTGCTCGAAATTTTGATGATTCAAGTACAAATCAATTTGTACAACAAAATTTAGACAATTTTCAGTTAGCCATCAAGGTCCGATAGCCAGGATATTCGTGATGCCTCGACTGTTGTTTTCTTTCAATCTAAATTAAAGAATCATCTCTTTTTTCAACTTGAACAGCTTCTTTCACGTGTTTTTTCGTGATCTAGTAATGTATGAAATTGTAAATAAGGAGCCCAATAGGGGCAAATGGGTGGGTTAATGGATGGATGGATAGATGGATGGGCAAATGGATGGATGGATGGATGGATGGATGGATGGATGGATGGATGGATGGATGGATGGATGGATGGATGGATGGATGGATGGATGGATGGATGGATGGATGGATGGATGGATGTATGTATGTATGGATGGATGGATGGATGGATGGATGGATGGATGGATGGATGGATGGATGGATGGATGGATGGATGGATGGATGGATGGATGGATGGATGGATGAATGGATGGATGGATGGATGGATGGATGGATGGATGGATTTTACAAAAAGGGTCATTGTATATGCATGCAAAAGCGAGAATACGTCACTTGATTATACCAGTGTTATATTTATACTTCTGCTATTACTCTGAAGATAATTAAATTTTGTAACATTTTAGCTACAGTGCTTCTTCTCCACTCTCTGGCATAACACATGACGCTACAGCCTTTGTTGGATGTGACAATCAAAAGGTTGGTACAACTATACATCGATTCTCTAAACTTTTCACATACACTAAATAATTATTGTAGCACATTGATGCAGATGTGGTATATATAGCTCGTTGTTAATGTATACTTTTTGTTACTATGTTGTAAAGTAAGAACACGTATGTATCCACATTCACAGTTTCAAGTAATTTGTTAGGTTGTTTAATTCCGACGATATGTTCAACTTAAAGTCCTCCTGCAATGTATAGTTGGCCAGGCCATCACTACCTACATTTGCATATAACAAAAAGTCCAAACAACTCAAGGACGAAAATCAATACTATGAAAAATGTTACCGCCATCCATAATTTTCAACGTCTTTTTAAACAAAACAGACTTCATTTTAAGGGTTTGATGGAATTGATGCGCTTGAATATTTTCAGTGTTGTGCTTGCTATGGACCCAAAGGAGGAAGAAATAACTACTGCGGTCCAGCGTGTACATCAATTAATGGAGGAACTGTGACTAAACAAGCTTATGCGTGGCTCTGGATTAGAAGTAGTATGCCAAAACGGGTATGGAAAAGATGTATGGAATTTACGATGAAAAATAGCGATGGAAAAGTTGAGACGTATTTCATTGATAAGAAAACTGGATCTGCACAGAAGGTAGCAATTGAATTAAAAACGTTTAACGTATTTTCCCTAACAAAATCTTATTTCCAAATGCCTAAATTCAAACTTACGTAAAGATGGGTGTTTTATATCACAATCAAGGATGTTCTGCCTGATGACATACAAGTTTTTGGCGTAAACTCACTCCATCTTTTTCTGTTCAATGTCTTTCATTGCTGCATGCATACGGTTGTTGGAAAGGATTAGGGGGCTAATAACCTTTACTTGCAACCAATGGCTGAATTACGAAGACGCTGATCAACGTGGCAGCCGCCATACGACACATGTTTGACCACGGATCACATGTAAGATTTAGGTTAATGTTGCGCAGGAAGGAAAACAGTAGAACCCGGCGAAAAACCATCGAAGCACAAGGAGAGACCAACTATAACTCTACTGACATGAGTCCCAAGATCGACAACAGAGTTATTTCCAGGCGGTCACCCATCCAAGTACTAAACCCGTCCAACCGGGCTTAACTTTGAACTGCAGTGGTAAGAGGCAGCGCGCTAACAGAAATACCACTCGTACCCCGTGATCCTTCAGTTCCTCTAACATTTCTACTCTGGGCGTTTCCCAAACATTCTTCTTTCTATTACATCCTTCAACAACTCTTGCGTTCTCAAATTCATGTCGAATTCATTTCTTCTTTCTTGTTATCATGACTTCAATATTTGATCTGGTCTCTCCTATCCGTGTTAAATGTTATTAATTCCACATTTGTAATCATACAGTCCATCCCTGTAGCAGATCTTCTCGAGCCTCGTCCATAACCACATCTCCTATGCTTCCAACCTGTTTATCTCTTCTTTAATGCTCATGTCCTTACAGCGCAACGCTCCACACTACGGTCTTAAAAAGCATCTTTTTTGAGATTCTTGTTGATTCTTGTTGTAAACAGCTCTTTTCTTTTATTAAAAGCAACTTTTTCTATTCCAATTCTTGTTCGGATCTCACCTTCCATCTTCAGTGACCCAAGCACACAAATACTTAAATCTAGGCAACTTGTTCTATAATTCTCAGTCCATTCTATATATATATATATATATATATATATATATATATATATATATATATATATATATATATTAATTAATTAATTAATTGATTAATTAATTGATTGATTGATTGGTTGGTTGGTTGGTTGGTTGATTGATTGGTTGATTGATTGATTGATTGATTGATTGATTGATTGATTGATTGATTGATGATTGATTGATTGATTGATTGATCGATCGATCGATCGATCGATTCATTCATTCATTCATTCATTCATTCATTCATTCATTCATTCATTCATTCATTCATTCATTCATTCATTCATTCATTAAACGATCGGACGAATAAATCCGTCTTTAAATCTTCTTTTATTTCCAGGGATTTTGTTCCAACCAGTTCCACACACTTTTAAACGAAGGCGTAAGTACCTCTTATAAAGATATTGAAATTATATGCGATCATACGCAATACATACTTGTACACTAAAGATTATTACTGGTCCTTTTCCTCGGTGAATATTCCATAAATTCACGTTTCTAATTTCAAGTTAATTTTTCAGTACTCGTACAACTTCAAGAGATTGATGTGGAAAAAATTGATAACGCTGCATTTACAACCTGTCAATGTTCCCATCTGTAGTCATATTATTTTAAATATTTCGGTTACGCCAATCTCAGTAGTTGCAGATCTGAAGAGGAGGATGAGCCCGAAACGCTGTCAATAATGATGCTTAAAAGGATGAGTTTTCAACGTCAATCTATTTTTGCCTGAAACTGTTTGAAGAACGCCTTTAGACGTCGCTCCAATTTTTTGAGCAAAAGGCGAAACTATATATTCTCAATTATGTGACTAAAAATATAAATAGATGTAAAAAATACGGAATTATCTCTTGACTTATCGATATGCTAACATTGAACTAAACTTTCAAATGTGAAGCATGGCGGCACAAACTCGCGGATGCCAGAAAGTATTGCTAATAAATCTGACAGTAAATGAATAAATATATTTTAGAGCGCAAGACATACGCTGATGTGAAGCAGTTCTCTAATGCTACTGTATTAAAGTTTGTGAGATTGCGGCTAAATATTATCAGCAAAAGGGAGGGGGTCAACGTCACTGAAATTAGACACCCTTTTTCAAAATCATGGCTATAAGCCTGATGGCACGTAGACCTTTTGTATCATTTCTTTTGGCAGACACTTTCGGTATCAAACAAAGAGAACCTTGAAAACATTCCCAAAGTTCCAGGGCTTCTGTCATATCGTCAAGACAACAAACATCTTTACGTCAGCAGTGGAGCAAAGTGGGAAGACTTAGGCAGCGAAAAAGAGGTAGAACAATTAATATGTACCCATTTTAGTTATTTTAACACATTTCTAGAACTTTAATAAATTTTGCATATATTAAGTATTTCACCTCGATGCAAATTTATAGCTTATATATTTTAAACTATCATCGCTGTTGTCCTCCCGTCGTCGTTCCATGGTCCCTGACCCGTTGCCCATATTCAAGGTCGGGGAACACGTTCCCAGCACCACTGACAAAGAAAGTGACCTGAAACTCGCTGAAGTAATCGACATAATTAAAATAGACTGGTTGTCTAATATAGACTTCTGATGTGTAAATTCGTTTCAAACAAAAATTTAAAGAGATAATAGATGTATTTCTCCGTTTATATATATATTAATAAACGACTCTTTTTAATGAAAGATTTCTAGCGGCGTTAACAGTTTTGTATTTAATTTTCTATGACTTACAATTTTATTTCAAAAGATGGAAAAAATGAAAGCAAGAATCGAAAAACTTGAAGAGAGACTAAAGGGTAAGTTTACAAAGTATCATATTTTCATTATCATTCAGTTTCTTACATTATTGGATATTATCTACTTGCAATTGGGTTGTGGATGTTCTAACAATGCGTAACGCAGCTATGCTTTATAATTATAAGGTATAAATATCATTAGTGAACATCTTCATATGGTTCAAACTGTAGTTGTTGTGATTGTATTTGTCAAAAATAATACATTTGATGATCCTTTGAATATAAAGTTCATAAACAATATACATACCTTTATATAATACCGAACATATCGTTCAATCTTACGAGGTCTGTAAGAAACTTCTAGCAGTTCAACCTTTTAAAGCTTCTGGTCCTGACAACGTGCCATGTCGAATCTTAAAGGAGTTCTTTGATACCTTGGATCATAAACTTTCTTTCAGGCCAGAGACAACGTGGTAAGTATATGGTGAATCAATTTCAGACTGGCTCTCGGTGAGTGCTGGAGTCCCCCAAGGGACAAAATTGGGACCGATTTTGTTCCTGATAATGGTTAATGATTTGACAATCGTTTCACCTAACACCAGAATGTGGAAATACATGGACGATATTTCGACCTCAGAGAATCTAACCAGAGATAGCAACTCGACCGCTCAATCGACCCTCAATTCCCAGGTATGGGCTTCTGACAATTGGATGAATCTCAACGTTAAGAAGTGCAAAGAGCTTCGTGTCTGTTTTCTTAGAGAAACCCCTGAGCTATTACCTTTAACAATCGATGGAGATGTGCGCTAGAAACGGTTTACGTTCTCAGAAAGTACTAGGTTTGACCATTCAGAACAATTTAAAATGGGATGAACATATTTTCTCAATAGTTTCTAAAGCATCCAAGTGATTACACATTCTTCGTGTGTTATGCGGTGTTATCAGGTGGCGTCCCTGCTGTTGACCTTACTGCCATATATATTGCGTGAACACGCTCAAAAGTGTAGAACAGAGCGTTTTAAAAATAGCTTTTTCCCGAAAAAAATCTCTACGGCTAACACGAAATTGTCAAATTAGGTTGATGGGAACTTATTTTTAAATTTATAGAGCCTTTTTATCGAACATGTTCTGATTTAGTTTGTTTGTGGCAATCACGTGATTAACGAACATGTTACGTTAAGTAACGAAAGTTTGCCGAAGGTCGCCATTTTGTTTTGCTCACGGGGTCGAACATCGCTTCCTCAAAAATAACGTTTGGTGCAGGTTTTTTCCAGGGTAAGTGCTACTTGTTTGTTTTTTTATTGGAGCCATTGTGTTTGCACTGACCAACAGTTCGATCAGGCGCTATTTAATACGTGTGGATATCACGTACAAATATATAGAGCGGAATCGTTGTATTTGCACATGAACGTGCAAACATATCCTTTTATGAATACAGTAATATATTATTGAATGGAGACTTATTAACTGATGTACCTGACATGGTTTCAACTGATAATAAAAATTATCAATTGCAATACAGTAAGTCGATCGTTTTCTGGTGATGTATATTTGACAGCTAACAATGAGCCTTTTGTGTCACATGAGCATGTCTTTAATCAAATATTTTCAAGTTTTTTTAATATTGATTTACAGCAATTGTTTGTTTACAATTGGTGTCCATGCTGTTGCAATATTTAGACCTCTCCCAGAAGTATTCAAAAGTTTGGACTCTCACTCAAGAAACGTATATGCATGAATCAATGCCATGTTCATCTGGAACTTGCATTTTAGCTTCAGTTGAGGGTATAGAAAATTTGAGGAAATATTTTCAATTTACATCATGGTGTCCTCAAGACATAATTTTAAGTAGCGAAGTTCAACCATACTTTGCTGACAGTAAGGAGCCTATAGGCAGTGTGACCAGACCTGGAAATTGATGTGGCTAAAAATTGAATAAAGCTTCTGATGGGCTCAAACTTAGTTCCCCCCAACATTAGGCATCTTCCACCCCTACTGTAAATCACTGCAATACTGAAATAACAGTGTTAACATTTTGATTAGAGGCTGTTTATCAGAGAATATGTGCTCATGAAAAACTAAATTATTACATACCCCTTCAATTTTTTTAGACATCAACTCATGTAAAAACCTTATAAAAACTATTTATTAATTATATTTTTCTCAAATTAAATTTGTCAGTTACTGTTTATATTGTTATCCCCAAGCCCGGGCGTAGGGCCAAAAGCCCAGAGCCCGGTGAGGGTGCTAATCTCGGCACGCGTGGAGTCATTTTACACGCGTGTAGAAAAAGCAAGGGAGACGGAAATCTGGAAATAGTTTATATATATATATATATTTCTAAAATTCATTAATAATTCATGAGGAAAACACAAAGAAAAATCATGAGCGTATCGGATCTATATATGTGATATAGACTCGCTCTAAGTTTCTCGCTGGTTTTTAACGGCTGAGATAAGCTTAATTTTCAAAATTACTACGCTAATGAACGTATGAAGTGATTCTTTTTAGAAGCCATTTAAAAACCTTGCAGTATGGGCTTTATCGGCTCTAAAACACTCGGCTATCGCCTCGTGTTTTATATCCGATAAAGCCCTCCTGCGCGGTTTATAAATATTACATATATATATATATATATACGTCGTAGGGTGTCACGCGGTAAGAATTGTTGGATACTGGTGACTAGCGACGAAGAAAACTATTAAGTATAAACTCTCAAACAAATAGTATTTTGCTTTCGTTTATTTAAACGAAACGAAATGGAGCACGAAGAAAAGAAGGATGAAGAAAAGAAGGATACAAACAACCCGTTTAATATATCTTGAAGAGAAACCAAGAAACCAAACGCCGTAAAACCAAAACTCGATGTGAATTCCAGTGTTTGTAGTCACTCCGTGGTCAAATCATTTTAAAGTTAACGGTAGGATTCTTGTTGTTTTCAAGTTTTCGCTTAACCTAAACAATATACAGCTTCACGTTTTTGTGCTCTCCCTTTGCTCGTCCAAACCATAAATCAGGTTATTAACTAAAGCTAACTTAAAACACTACCTTTATAAGCTTATGTAGACGTGATAATAATAATAATAATAATTAGTCTTTATTCTTTTGATAAAATACATATCAAACATTACAGGTAAAATAATTATATAAATATGTTTACAATTAATTATTAAAAAGTAAAAACTAGAGGCTTAATGCTACAATCTTAAGTCTTCTATATTGCTAATTTGTATCTAAAATGTAATCTATTTACAAAACTGTTTTTGTATCTTTCGGTGTTTATTTGAGAGAGTTGACTGGTTCTGTGTCTAAGTCTAAGCGAAGATTCTTTAACTTTCGGGAGAAGTGGATACAGTGGGTGGTTACTATCTCTCTTAATTTTGGTAAACAATCTTTTATCGTATTTCTCTAACAATTCACGAATATTCAGTAATTCAGAAATATATCGTCTCTTAAAACATCTCTTCAAAAAACATTGAATGTCGTTTAAATTTGCTTCACTTGCACCATACACTACAAGACCATACGTTAACTTAGGAAGAACAATTGCTTTAAAAAGTAAATCAATTTCATCCTGACTATAGCCTTCTTTTCTTAATCCCCTAATTACATATAGGCATTTGTTAGCTTCACTTAGTTTTATCTTAATATGCTTGGTAAACATGCAGTTAGACTGGAAAGTGCCACCAAGAATTGTCAATTGTTCATACTGCATTATATTACTTTTTTCTCTATATTCAGTGGTGTTACACTTCTTCCTGATAATCAGTTCTTTGCATTTATCGGTGTTACAGGTCATCTCATTCTCTTTGGTCCAGTCCAAAAACTGCAGTAATGCCCTATCAGAATTATCAACATGTTCATTAACAGTAGCCAGTAAATTTGAATCATCAGCATACTTCGTTAAGGATACAGCTTCAAGTTCAGCAATATCCAAATCATTTAAGAAAATGTTAAAAAGATAGGGCCCACTCACGCTCCCTTGAACAGTACCTTTGTTTACCTCTTTCCATTCACTAACCATTCCGTTACATGATTTTCATTAGCATTGCATGCACTTTATATTATCATAAAATACTCATGGGCTTTGGCGATTTTTTTGGTTGTATTTCCAAATTTTCGACTGAAACGTTGTCTGTTTAATACTTATTTCTAGAACCCGATTCTACTGAATAGTTTTTTATCTCGGACTCTATTATAAATGTAATTTTTGAGCTGTTGACTTTTATTAATTCTGCCTTTGCAAAACATGTTTGCATATAGGGAAGCCATTAAAGCTGGCTAAGAATAATCCCTTTTGAAACCTCCTAAAAACAATATAATTTTTAGAACCAGAATTTAATAATGAAATCTAAAATTTGCTTTGATATGTTCAACTTTCATTAAATGATTTAAATCAGTTTTGTCATCCTATCCATAAATTCTATAATTATTCCAAGGATTTAATATCATTTGTTTTTATATCTGTTTGTTTTTATATTGGCTGTATATCAGGAGTGCTTATTTTAATCAGGGGATGGGTGGGTGGGGGTGTTTCAAAAAAAACATGCAAAAGCGGGCGAGGGGTTGTTGCGTTCAATGTATTTCTAGTAATAATATTTAATCAGGAAGCTTTTTCACACTACATGATATTCTAAAAGGACCTGTTTATAATCTTTATATCTTCTTTTGTCTGTAGTTTGCTTCATTGCAATAATTATACGTTCACTCACTCTATTATGCCCCTGCCTTAAATACTGTATACCACTCCCTCTAATAAGGCCCTTTTGGCTTAAAATCAATAAGCTCCCTCTAGTCTAAACATTCTAATTTCAATATTAAAATTAGAACATTTATAATATGGATTCACCATTTGTGTACTCATGTACTGTATTTCTAGTTGGTTCATTGCTCTTTTGATTTGAATGTTCATCTTTGTAGCTCTAGAAATGCCTGCAAACTTCTTGGCTTCACTTTCACTTTGTCTTGATGCGAAATCCAAATGATTATGAATAAAGTAGATATCAAAATTTTGTCCCCGAGCCCGGGCATAGGGCCGAAGGCCCGGAGCCCGGTGAGGGTGCTAATCTCGACATGCGTGTAGTCCACTTTATACGCGTGTAGAAAAAGCGATGGAGACGAAATTTGGGAAATAGTTTATATATATATATTTAGTATAAATTTACAAGTTTATAATGCAAATCCTCGAATTTCATTGGCTATTGCAGGAGTTTATAATTGGTGATATAAACCTCTGGGATAAACCAATGAAAGTCATTCTTTTAACGAAATTGACCAATGACAAAATGTGTAGTGTAGCACGAGCAATGATCATTAGAGCCAGCGGTTGTTCTGTTAAGCAACAATGGCGCCGAAATTATAACGGAGTGAGCAAGTGAAAGAAGAAATTGAACATTTAGGCGAAGCAATAAATTCTACGGAAAACAGAAACGGCTACAAAATGGTTAGAATGGAAATTATTAGTGGTAAGATCGTTAAATTGTTTATTTGTGTTCGTTTAAAACGAAATAACTGCAAACAAAACACATTTCAAAATTACACTTGCTGTTGACAAGATTTCGTGATGTAAACTACATGCTAAATTGAATGTTTCTTTCAACTTTTTGTCACTTTTACATATCAAATGAGTGGATATATGTTGTTTCAATATTGTACATGAAAACCCATGCTAAATTATGCAAGAAAACTTTACTTTTCCATCAGTTACTGTACGGGACCAGTGAGATGTCCGAAATGACTGTTGAACGTTTATTATTGGCAGTTGAAAAATGTATTAAACGAGCCTCAAAGAATACGTTATTGTCGCCGAGAATTTATTTAACTTTTCTTGGTAAATTTATACTAAAACAATTAAACAACTCGCCCTCGTTTTCTATGAGCGATAGCCAACTCGGAGGCGGGCTTCGCCTCGTTGACTATTCGCTCTTAGCATCAACCAACTCGTGGTCTATTACAAATCCGGTTTTCTGATTGGCTGAGCTACCATTGTCTATTGGTGATAGACAATGGTAGCGTTATCCAATGATAAACCTTCTTATAGTTGGAATACTCCTATTATGACCAATCAGAAGCCACGGCATATTCACGCCGCAAGAAAAAACTGGAAACTAGGCTAAAAAATCAAACATGGCGTCTGCTAAAATTTTTGTACAAGTGAAGAAAACATTGGGTCGAAAGTAATGGAAATATATTCAGTTTGACATTTTCGAATAAGAAAATGAATTCGCTTATGCCTATGGAGTATATCTACACCAAATTTGAAGCAAAGTAGTTACAATCTTGTGTTTTGTGAGCGATTGTTTACCATACGCCATCGAACTGCTCTGCATTATGTATGGGGAGACTTCTGCAAACAAAATTTAGAATAATGTTTGATAAGACTTCTTTACGTTAAAGAAAAGTTGTTTATGGTTGATACTA